>JAHLJT010001813.1:16295-30761 GCA_031308135.1 Acheta domesticus
GAAAATACTCACATTTGCGTTACGTATTTTATGGACGGCCCCTAAGAGTCTGCCGGCAGGAGATGTGTGGGAGAACGTTCGGGTATGACGCGAGACGAATATTTCCAAGTGATCGACATTTTCGGGAGTTCGCGACACCGCGTTATTAGTTGGTACCAGCTGCAATGCACGAACTGACATGCCAAGAAACGACAGTGCATAAATGACGTGCAAGTGTAAGGACTGAGACGGTGAAGAAGGTTGGAGCAGTGGGAATACCGTATGCACCGCGCCGGGCGCCAATGTCGACAAGCATCCCATCCGACGGACCGCCCAGCTGCACAGGGCATGACCTCAGCGGCGCTTCCAGACCTATGCTGATGACAACTTTCAGAAGATGTAGACTAGTTGCTCCGCTCGCGTTGCAGGCACGCGCGTCTGTCGATAAATAATATGCTCACACCACTTTATCATGGATCTTTCACAACCTGGTAATCCAACTTACAAGTCAAGCACCTTGAAAAATAAACCCGCCTCGATCGAGCTCGCCTCCAGTTCCACGTGGAGAGATTGCGTCTGATGACGGGACAGTCCGCCAGGGGCGATCGCTCAGGGGTCGCAGACAGGTAGTCGTCGAAGAGTAGTGACCAATAGGCCAGTGGTTCCCGATAACGCCCGATCGGACCCAGGGACCAGAAGGCGACGGTCGCAATTGGCGATCGAACTGGGCCAGAAGTGGTGGTTGTAGTACATTATACTGAAATGTCGGTTTGACTTTCATTTTCCAGAGATTGGCATTGCTAAAAAACTCCATTGGCTGATATTGTAACTAACTTCACTCTGCCCGTATTTCTCGAGCCGTTGGTCCAAGAAAAATACGCTCGGTATATTAATTGCTGCAAGAAAAATAGAAGTATTGAATGTATACTCCCAGTGCCAAGCTGCCCGATGTCGCCAGAGACCGACGTTATTCCGCCGCGCTCCTTTCAATGAGCGGGACAACCATGGCCTACTACTTCCTGATGTAGAGAGTAGCGCATTCCTTTGCGCCGCAGATTCCAACATTTTATTTCCAGCTGAACTGTGCGGTGTAGTGGGGGAGTTGGGTACACTAATCTACCAACAACCAGTGAATACTCGCAACTCTTCATAATCCTTCGATTGTTATCATTTGTTCCCAGCTCCTGAATGCGCCTGGCGATCGGTGGGCCCATATCGGGTGAATGTTATTAAATGGCAGCGATCATTCATGTTGCGCTACCGTCTGTATCTGAGGACCTACTGTCTACTTAGACCAGACTAACCGCGTTAATTCTAAACCTCCGGCTAGCAACAAGACGTTGACCAGGAGATCGCAGTTTAAAAGAGTGAGAAACTCCTCTGAAAAACCATTGAACACTGCAAAGAGATTGGCGAAAAAGGTCTGAAGTAAATATGATTTCTTATTTGAAATTGCAAGCAGGTCCGCTTACTAATGTGTAATTGAATCGATGTCTTCAGTTCTGTTAAAAATATATTTTCTTATTTAAATTTAAATTAATATTTGAAATTAATGCACATGTTGAATTTGCTTGTTGTTTACCTTTTCCTTTCTCCCTTATTACAAAATAAGAGGCTAATAAAAATGAAAACTAATGTCCTTAGCCAATTTTAGTTACCCGAAGGATGGTGGTGCTAAAATATTTGGAAAAAAAAAAGTATATATTATTGTTTGTATTTTGCTTTTTTATTTCAATAAATTGCGATTTCTAGTAACCATTTCATACATTTTATCTGAACTGCAACTGCGTGTGACTCGGTGCCATTTAATTAACAATAATTATGATAATAATAGAAAAATTAATAAAAGAGTACAATACAAAACGACGCAATAATCCATGAATGACCTCCATGTTCACATACAATCAAAGGTGCCAACGATTGTGTTCTATACCGCAGTATCTGAGGTAGCGCTTTCGGCAACAACTACTATTTTTGGTTATTTTACTTCCTGGTATTTATAAGTACCCGTAAGTGTCTACATCCTTCAAGCCCCTTAATTTACTTTTTGTTTCCGTTATCACCATGTCGTTTTCTTCTTTTTCACTTCCTCAGAAGTTTAAATTCTTTGAAGGTACGATCTGTACCCATTTCTCTATAAGTGTTGTTCTATTTTATTGTTAGGTTTTTCATCACGTCGGGCCGGTGTATTGCAATTAGACGTTTCAGTGTACCCATGTTCACTGGCCGAATTCGGGCGCTGCGTAGGACGAGCACACAGGGCTTGAAGCTGCCAACTTCGCTACCTTCCGCCTGCAGACTTTCATTACATTTCTTGCCCCAGAAGAACTGCCTTTCTCTGTGGCTGAAGAGCTCCTTCCACGCTTAGTTTTAGATCAGGGTTTTCCTTCCCTTTTTGTTCCCATTATTTTTCCCATTATGACGCTCTGGAAACTTCCAGTCGCCCTTCTTTCATTGTCTGCGATTTCTCGACAAAGTATTCCGGGGGGGTTACCAAGATGAGGAGAAACTGTGGTGCTACAGAATGGCACAGACTTTCCCGTATTAGTTTTCTATTTCCTTGGGTTTTCGCTAGCTATATTGAATTGCCACATACACTTTCTTGCCAGTTGCCATCTATCACCGCCAAAAGAACATTTTTTGTGTATACCAGTATTATAACAACCCTTTTACATTAACAAATCGTTCATAGTATGGCATATTATTGCACGAATCATTAAATCATCGCTATTTCTGCACGAAATATGAGCCATCACTGACGTAATAGTCACGGCCCCTATATATTTTCAGTTATGGAGTTTAAAGAGGCAGTTGGTACCATATAAATAGATTGCAGTGTTCGCAGTAAAATCAAATACGTTATGAAAAAAACTACTTTAAAAAATTGGGATTACAGCTGCATTTGCCATGATTGTAAAACAAAAAAATTTTGTGTTAACATGTAAGGGTCTTAAGGAAATGTATTTTTACAGACTTCAACATAATTAAATTCTTCACTGGATACGATAGTAATATTCCGGGCTTGTCATTTTTGTTCACTATCAAAACAGAACCTTCTTCTTTCACATCGTTGATGCACAAATTGTACAATTCAACACGTCTACAAGCACCAAATATGCAAAAATAGCAACAACCTGGAAAATCATACCAGTTATTAATATATACACCAGTTAATAAATAAAACTTAACTATTATTGCCACTGTCATTATTATACCTTCATTAAAGAAAAGTTTCATTCATTCAGCTCTTTGTAAGAAGTGTGTTACATCTTGTTGGGAAAATACCATTGCCTTTATAGGTTGATATCCCACATTTACATGTTCATAAGTAAACTTACTTTGTGAAAAGTTCCGAATATCAATATTCTCTTTGATCTTTAGCATTTCCTTTAATTTTGAATAAGTGCACCATAGTGTCGACGCTTTACTTGCTGTGGACTTAATGTTTAAAGAAGCATGCATTAAATTAACAAACGTCTTTATTCTAGCATGTGCATTATACTTACTTAACCAAACTGCTCCGATAGATACGAAAGAAAAGCAGCTTTGCATAATAAATTTGCATATTGTTTATCCATAAATTTCCTTAACTTTAAGTACTCTTTCTCATAAAGTTTGCAAGGCTTTTTCGCTATCATAGCCTTTCTGCTTTTGCAGCTTCTTCCACAATTTATCTTGGCAAATCCATTATGTTTGAATCACGACTTTCAAACTAATTGCCATATGTAAACAAATTTGTCGCTTAGGTAGCATTCATGAAAAAACATGAATTTGAGATCTACTACAACTACGAATTACAACTTAACACAATTAATTTCGCTCCCTTAAATCCTTATAATACTGTTATACAAAAAATAGTGTATGCAATTCGTTTATAATGTTAATTATTTGCACTCGTAAGAAGATATACAGAATTCACTTCTAACGTCGTTCGTTCGGTAATATCTTCTTATTCGTGTAAAAAAAGGACAACGTTTATAAACTAATTGCATAATATGCTATTGTCATTTTCTTAATATTTCGGTTTTCCTATTGGTAGAACGGAAATATTAATTTTAGAATATTAAAGAACACAAAAACCTAGTTCATAAATGACAATTTTCTTTCAAAAATCATGTGCCGTTCAAGAGAAATGGCGTTTTACCGCTACTAAAAGTGCGAAATTTCAAGCCCATTTTCACAGAAAATTTTTTGAGTTTTCAAAATACTTTATTTGAAGTTATTTGAAGCACTACACTCACAAATATAATAATGTTTACAATTGCTGGTAATGTGCATATTAAAGATGTGAGAGATCTTTCAAAAAAAATTACAATTATGTAATTTTTGAAAAAACAACAAAAAATATCTCAAAATAAACTTTACGCTGTACTAAAGAGAGTAATTAGCACTATCCGTTACAAAAGTTTCAAGAAAAAATTGCAGCCATATACGAGAAAATGGCGTTTGAGCATTTCTGAAAATCTCGAAATTTGAGCTACTTTAACTGAAAACGGTTGTGTTTTCGAGAAACTTTACTTGACATTATTGAAGCATATATTCTCGTTAATATATTAATGTGAAAAAATCGCCGATAATGTAAATATTAACGACGCGTGAGAGACAAGTAAAAAAAAAGTACCCCCAAATTTTGAAGAATCTTTTCAAAATCTCAAAGCTTCGACTAGAATCAGATCGACCGGGAATATCCATTTTGGAAGAAATCGTACGTATGGTTTAGGCGCTAGCAGTGTTCACAGACGGACAGACAGACGGACAGACGGACGGACGGACGGACGGACGGACGGACGGACGGACGACGGACGGACGGACGGACGGACGGACGGACGGACGGACGGACGGACGGACGGACGGACGGACGGACGGACGGAGGGACGGACGGAGGGACGGACGGAGGGACGGACGGAGGGACGGACGGAGGGACGGACGGAGGGACGGACGGAGGGACGGACGGACGGACGGGACGGACGGACGGACGGACGGACGGACGGACGGACGGACGGACGGACGGACGGCCGGACGGCCGGACGGCCGGCCGGCCGGCCGGCCGGACGGACGGACGGACGGACGGACGGACGGACGGACGGACGGACGGACGGACGGACGGACGGACGGACGGACGAACGGACGGACGGACGGACGGACGGACGGACGGACGGACGGACGGACGGACGGACGGACGGACGGACGGACGGACGGACGGACGGACGGACGGAGGACGGACGGACGGACGGACGGACGGACGGACGGACGGACGGACGGACGGACGGACGGACGGACGGACGGACGGACGGACCGGACGGACGGACGACGGACGGACGGACGGACGGACGGACGGACGGACGGACGGACGGACGGACGGACGGACGGACGGACGGACGGACGGACGGACGGACGGACGGACGGACGGACGGACGACGGAACGGACGGACGGACGGACGGACGGACGGACGGACGGACGGACGGACGGACGGACGGACGGACGGACGGACGGACGGACGGACGGACGGACGGACGGACGGACGGACGGACGGACGGACGGACGGACGGACGGACGGACGGACGGACGGACGGACGGACGGACGGACGGACGGACGGACGGACGGACGGACGGACGGACGGACGGACGGACGGACGGACGGACGGACGGACGGACGGACGGACGGACGGACGGACGGACGGACGGACGGACGGACGGACGGACGGACGGACGGACGGACGGACGGACGGACGACGGACGGACGGACGGACGGACGGACGGACGGACGGACGGACGGACGGACGGACGGACGGACGGACGGACGGACGGACGGACGGACGGACGGACGGACGGACGGACGGACGGACGGACGGACGGACGGACGGACGGACGGACGGACGGACGGACGGACGGACGGACGGACGGACGGACGGACGGACGGACGGACGGACGGACGGACGGACGGACGGACGGACGGACGGACGGACGGACGGACGGACGGACGGACGGACGGACGGACGGACGGACGGACGGACGGACGGACGGACGGACGGACGGACGGACGGACGGACGGACGGACGTACAGACAGACGGACAGACGGACGTTTCCTTTCAATTGGGTTTCGGTGTCAAGGACCTAGAAAACAGGGTTTCTGGCTACACCACGTGTTAGGGGATTTTTTTTCTTAATTTAGCAACTGGTTTTATCCACTTATTCGTTTTCACGGCCCGGCAATTAATTTTTTTTCCGCCGAAAATTGGCCATTTTTTTGCTCAGCATTACATAACTTTTCCCTATACTACGTATATCACTCCGTGTATACGTACGTATACGGGAAAGTAAAAATGAACTTGCGGACCACACCCATCTCTTGACTGTTCTTTTCAAACGCCTTCTGACGAAACACTAAATTACAAGGCGTTACCTCTGGTATTTAATGGCATAAACCTATGGACATCTGCCTTCCACTTAAGCTCTTGTCAAACACCGATACCAGAAGAACCCAGTGCCTACAAAAGATCTAGAGAACAAACTAAATACTTAATTAGAAATAAAATAATTATTTTTGTTGTTTAATATGATTTATTTGTGTCAATAATGAATATTTTAACATGATGGATATTTACTTTTACATCACTAGTCAACATTTTGGTCTGCATAAAACTAAACATTAGCTATAAATCGGAAAATGTATCATACAAATTTGTAAAATACTAAGATAAGATAAGTACTAAGAAACTAGATAACATGAACGTTTTTGCACCCTTTTAACAATACGATGTGTGGCTGGCGATGACCATACATTCTGGACTTGAGTCACTCTACAACTCTGGTACTGGCTCTGGTTGTGATTCTGGTTCTGGTTGTGGTTCTGACACTGGTTGTGGTTCTGGTTCTGGTTCTGATTCTGATTCTGGTTCTGATTCTGATTCTGGGTTTTGGTCTGGGTCTGGGTCTGGGTATGCTACTGGGTGCGGATGTTTTCGTTTAAATCCCCTGAACCTCAAACGCTCTTTCCCTGTATAGGAAATTATATCTGTAAGAGAGAAAGACAGGATGGGGGTAAATTGGGAAAAATACCGTTTTACATGCGAATATTGACAAATTACTGCTTCATTAAACAACTCATCATCATCAAAGGAAATGCCAACAAAGAAAAATGTACGCATTGCTCGCACAACAAGCACGAAGAACTACGTGCATTCATTAGTAATGATAATATTAAATATATTTTACTATCGAGGAATTTGATTCACCCACTTTTTGTGTCAATATGTCAATGTATTCATAAAGACGTATTTACAAAAACTGGAATTACCTGCAACTAATTATGTTAGATGATTATGCAACTGTTGTACGATTACAATCACATATCTTTGATATCCCAAAAAGTGACAAACAGGTGATAATTTGCAGGAGTGAACCGAGTGTTCAGAAACAACGAGTATTGTCTGGTTAAATGAGCCAGTACTAGGGAGACGAAACAGAAAGGATTGCAGGATGTCTAAACCTGACACAATGACGTGCCTTGTTGACGAAGTCTATCTAGGAACAGTATTCTTCAAGAGTAACCTATTGAGCCACACAAACTATACCACAATTACTTCCGAAGTGCTGCTTTACAACATTCACAATTTGCTCTCTTGCCATCGCCAGCTCGCTCGTGGAAAAGACATACAGAAACGATTTATTTTGCTTAAGACAGTTCTCTCATTTATTGTTACGAAATTATATTTAAATATAGCCCTCGCGTTGTAGATAACCCCAAGCATGGAATTGAATCAATGACGAATCACTATTGCAATGTATTTGTATATTTTTGTTTTAGTTTTGTGTTTTGAATGAGGATGTTACTTGGTTTTTTACTATTCTGAATGAGATATAGGAGGTTACTTTTAACGACGGAACTGCACGTGTCGTCTACGTCAACTTGAAGTGTGGAAAATATTAACTTTTGTAAAGTGTAGAGAATCCGGTTTTGTAGAAAGATTGTTAATGAACAACTGCGACACATTAAACTCAAGTATTTGGGTTGATTTGAGACATCAATAATCAGGTATTATGCACCTAACATTAATCACAATGATATCACGGGTAAAATATTTAAAGGATTTGAATTAGTTCTGTTATCTGAATAGTACCTGCAGGATCGGAACTCGGTTATTTTATTTTGAATTATTAGTATCATATTTTTATGAATGTAAACTTATAATGAAAGCTATTGGCTTTTAATTAATACAGCCAGTAAAATACATGGCAATATCATCGACTTCATGTGAAATCATTACCATTAATCTTATATGAACTTTAATTTCAGTTAACATGAATGCTAGTTAGTTATTTTTTCTTATATATTTAGGCTAACGATTATATAAGGAATTGAAAAACGAAATAGTTCAGTAACTGTTAATCAGGAGAGGACCGAGAAACACTGCGGCAGAGGACAATGTGTCTATAGAGATATTTTCTTTAACTAATCTCTCGACTTCAATGATAGGCACTGACACAATAGGGTAGTGCTTGTTGCCTACGTAAAATACTGTTTACGCTCTCCCTTAGTGCGGTACATACAGGTTCGTTAGAATATTCCGGAAGCGCTTTGCCTAGCAAATTTTTTACATCATTGATCTAATGATCATGTTAACGTATGACGTGCCTGAAAGTGCACGAAATTACCAGCCGAGCTAATGGTTTCGATCTGGTAGAAAATGGTGTGGAATTTACGAAGTTTTCATCATAGAAATACATTTGATGCACAACCAATGTCTCAAATGTATTTCTATGGTTTTCTATCTGTCTGAAGTGCTGCTAAAGCTCTAATGTGACAGAACATAGCCATTCTCTTCACTTTGTCATTGCGTGATATATGATTCTGCATACCGCAGTAATACACTTCAGCTAAACGTTTCTAACAACAAAATCTTTTCTATAGACATTCCAGATGCCATAAAATTACTCCTACCATAATTTGCACACAAGCCTGTTGCATGGAGTCTACGCTAATCCGCGCTTATCGCGGCATTCCTCCTGCTGCGTACTTGTGTTTTTTAACTCTTCTTCTGACTGATTACATGATTGTAGCAAACGAGCTATAATCTTTCGGAAGTGGGCAGTACCATTCTTTGAAGCTCTATATGTTTTTACCCCAAGAACTATTTTCTAAGCATATTCTTTATATTTGCATTCTTCTGTAACATAAGAGAATGTTTGTCTTCGAAGACAAGGTACCGACATTCTGGCTTAATAGTTCTAGGAAACGTGTGTGGATAGCATTGGTAGCAAGTAACTGGTGATAATTCTACAAAAAGCAATGATTCGTTTGCTTATAGACTGACAATTTGCTTATAGACTGAACAATTAAACGAAGGAAACAAACTTATCAGTGAATAACATAATAACATGCCCCACAGATACTTCAAACTAACACAAGTCAACAATGGAAAAATCGTCTGAAATAAAACTATGTATGTTTTACTATGTATAGCGCTCTGATTCCAAATATGTACGTACAATTTCTCTAGCACGTATCATTTTTATGATACGATGGTTTTAATAAAGCAAATGTACGAATTATCCCCCAAAGACGAACTTACCAAGTCAACAATGAAAAATAATCAGAAAAGAAAATATGAGAGATTTACTAAGTGTCACGCCACCCTGATTACAAATGTGTGCTTGGATGAATAGTTTCTGAGAAAGGACGGTTTTCATACGGTGTCTAGGCAAATTCCCAAAGACAAAGCCATTGTTGCTAGGTATGAAACCCTGTTGCTAGGTATGAAACGAGCTCTTGTTTCCATTAGCGAATTTCAAAACAGATCAAGAAGAGACAAACAGAAAAGTTTCTTGTGAGCCTGGAAAATACAGTGTTTTCAATTTCCTCTCGTTGATTCCAACGTGATATTTCTCCCTCTTCCTCATATAAATCTTGGATTAACTGTTTGGTAACGACATTGGGTAAACCAAACTGTGGAGCATTCCAGCATCTCTGTGAAAAATGCCCAATAATCAGTGCAGCAAAAATGAAGGAAGGAATCTTCCCAAATACGAGCGATTTTAAAAGATGATGCGTCCACACAAACGACTCCAAAAGAACAAGATGCTTGGACTAGTTTTCACTGAATGTGTGAACATTTCTTAACGAAAAACAAATCTTCACGTTTCGGTTTACGGAATCAAGAGACTTTTGTATACATTTAAAAAACTGGGCTGTAGTAAGTTGCGCTTCCTACCCTCTCATTTAGATTTCATCCCTTATAACCTCGGTGATGTGGGTGTTGAACAAGGAGAGCGTTTTCACTGAGACATCAAAACAAAAGAGCAACAACGCTACCAATGTTTCTGGAATTACTCCATGATGGGAGACATCTGCTGGATGTTATACAGAAAAGATCCCGAAGCAGTTAACAAGAGACGTGTGAGTTCAACACATTTCTTAGTAAGCATTACTAACACCATTTATAAGGAAATGGAATACCGCCAATTTTTACTGTAATAAATAGATTTGCTATTGTAAAAAATGGTGGGTGACGGCTCAAATCTGAATGCAATCCGTAATTTATGTTAAAAACTTGTTTAGAAATATGCTTATATTTATAATTATTACAAACAATTTCATTTTGTAGACATGTGTAATTGAATTTTATATATATATATATATATATATATATATATATATATATATATATATATATATATACACACACATTGTATTTGATTTAACTGAAAAACTAATTTTGAAATTATGTGACTGGGTAAATGTTCATTTTCATTTATTTGATGGAAAGTTCATTGATCAAATACGACAGAGAAATTAACTCGAATAAAATTCTGCACGAAGAGAAGGGTATAGGAGAATGTATCAATAATTAGTAAAATAATTTCTTGGTAAAGATAATCAAGAACGAATAAAAGTATTTATCTATAAAGAGTACTTACTGAGACAGCAGCAGTCTAGGCAATTGGTGAGGCACATAGAGAAGGGGTTGTGTCCACATTTCTGGCCATTCGAGGCGTTCCTTGCATCGTTGCGTCCGTCCCTGTATATAACGGAAATATCATATTTTACAAAGGACATTCTATAAGTATTATGAATAATATAAATATTATTATTATTATTATTCCATTACATCACGACTAAAGATGTTACGAGTCAGCTCAAAATAAAATCTGCTTCAGGTTGCAACCAACTACCTAAGGAGCAGATCTAGGGACTGTCGGTGCCTCTACAATACTCTGCGCAAAATGTGAACTGTATCCAATTAAGCAATTTCTTGCACTTCCCAGTGTTTTGAATTACCTGGGAGTTTAGACAAGTTCTTACACAAATTTTGCGGAACAAATTCCAGAGCTCCGATGAATATCGGTACGATGTGTGCTTTTACGTCCCACATTCGGCTGATCTCTATTTATAATAATAATAATAATTATTATTATTATTATTATTACTATTATTTTTATTATAATAATTATTATTATTATACGGAAACAACATATAGTACTAGAATGAAATTTGTACAAACGAGTAAAAAAAGAGGGAAAACGGACCGTTGTATGCATTGATGTACGCATTACTTCCATGAGACTGCCATTCTTGCGCGCAAACTAGCGCGTTCTACCGTGTCTCTTCCTCACTAGGCAACTGTGCATTAGTCTTTTGATCGTTCGTGTCGCAGTTTTACCGCGACGCTGAAAGGCATTCGGTCTGTGGCGTATTCCGAATGAAGTTCAAAATCAATAATTTCTCATCTTTCATACAGCTTTATCCAAAGATCTGGTTAATGTGCAAATTAACAGGCTGATTCGCGAAATAGCCGTATTTTGGAATTAAACTGTAACATATTCATCATTAATCACGGCTAATAAGCTATGTGCCCGGCGGTTTAGTTCATTGGTCAGCGTACTCTCTTTCCTTAACGTGACCCCGGATTCGATTGTAAGATTGTAAGTGTGCGTTTCCTTGTAATGTCCCACTTTATGTTGCTATGTGACGATGAGAAAATTCACTCTTCAGGTTGAGAAGACCAGAACACGGCGTGGGGATGTCTTCGTGCTAACCACAAGTACCCCCTTAACCCGAGGCCGGGACGCTGCGGGTAGGCCATAGCCCCGTACACGGGCCGACGCGCCAAGTACAAACATGTATGCTAAGGAGTACTATTCTTAGTACTAGCATTCAAGAATTAAAACTCTCGTAGAAATTTGATTCATCCCTTTCCTCCCACTTTCATAAGAATGGGGAAAATGTGCTAGCGAAACGCGTTTTAATACAATCCGAAAAATTGTACGTCCCACTTTCCCGCGGAGTAAGGTACTCAAAAGTGTGAAACCTTTAAAAATTTAATAGATTGTTCCAAAAGATGGTCTCATTTTGTAGACTTCGACGTGAAGAACACAACTGGACTCCGAATTAGGGGTTTAAAAAGCACAGATATCGTGTTATGCACCAGCGATGTCAAGGATTAGTTCGCGTGTTGAGGCCAATTGGGTCTTTCTTATTTAGATGACGTATTACTCGTTTCTCTTATAAGTACAGAGAACGTTATGAAATGCTGCAAAAAATCGATTACGAGATTCTGTTACAAATATATGTTGTGGGATCAAAGGGTTAAGAAGGTTTCAAAAATACATTTTGGTGTTTTAGGAAAATTCATAGCCAATTTTTGTGAAAATATAATTATTCTCGGAAACAAATGTCGAGGTTAGCACAGAACTTCAATCATTTGTTGCATTTCGTGGCATCAAAGGATACGAATACATTTTTTTTTGGTAAAATTTTTCTTTCCTAATACCATTAGTTACTGATTTATTCGACTTTGATGCCAAAATAGTGCCCCATACTGGAGTACAGGTAGGTAAAATACTGGAATCACGTCAACAATACCAACTACAATTTTCGGTGAAAATTCGTGCTTGAAGTTCTTTAGATCTTTAACTTCGCACACACGACAAATTAAATAATTATTTGTGGTTCCAACACGCAATTTCCTGTGCGAAAATTGGAATGTCTGGGTGGTGGATGTAGTATGTGGCATATACTGTCAGATTACAAGCTTTTGAGCTGAAATTTGATAAATAGGTCAGAAAAAAGATATAGTTGTGCCGTTCCAGAGATCATTAAGATATTTTAATTTCTGAAAGTATTTCATATGACGCTACAGTTACACTTTCTGAAGAAGGAATTTTCTGAAGAAATGTCTGCAAATATTTTCATTAATTGTTTTCGAATAATGGGAATAGTATTTACGAATATAGTATAGTGATGATTTTCATTAAAACCTTCCATCCATTTTTCGTAGCATTACTGAACTATATTATCTCTATATTATCGTAAGGGATCACAAACCTTAGAATCAACTAATTACTATTTATAACTTTTTATAATTTTACCCCACACTTGGGCAAGTCAGATCCATTCTTGTTTGTAAATTCCACTTGAAATAAATACATAATTAATTTGGCACAATGGCCGCCAAATCTACATGGCTAACTTACACGACAAATTCACGAAAATATCAAATTACGTGTGACATGCATTCCTCTATTTCCGTTTTAATTAAAATCATCTGTTTTATTACAATCTTATAAGTTGTTATCTACAGTTTTCTTTTCAATTCTTAAACAGAGATCTGCAATGACTTCTATGTTTCTTCAGTTTAGGTCCCTCTCAGTACAAATTTGTATTTTAGTGTGGATCCGCGAAGTCGCTCTATAAAGGACAATGAATAATATTATATTTATTCGGGAATTTGGCCTTCTCTCGTATTTTTTTCTATCATCGTGTTTCTGCTACCTAATGAAAAATAACACAGATTTTAAACAATGTTGCCGATTGTAATATCAGCAATTATTTATTACTCAAATAAATCCTGTTCGAACAAGTTACTATACATACGAGGGGCACTAGATAAGTTTTTCTACCTAAGTAAGAAATAACTGAGATAGATTGAAAATTTTATTATTTCTTTTCAATATAATCCCCTTCGAGTTCAATACACTTTCTCCACTTTTCAATCAAGGATGATATTCCAGAAAAATAAAAATTATTTTCCTGTCCTTCAAAGTACTCATTTACAGCACTCTTCACATGTTCATTGGACACAAATCGACGACCACGCAAGTTTTTTTTTAGATTTCTGAACAGAAAATAGTCACTGGGGGCTAAATCTGGACTGTAGGGTGGGTGGTTTAGTTCTTCAAAGCCACAGTCCCTAATTGCAGCAATTGATTTCCGGGACTTGTGCACGGGCGCGTTGTCGTGAAGAAGGAGCACCCCTTTAGACAGCTTCCCACGACGCTTCTCCTTTATGGCATTCCTCAAATTGAGAAGAGTGTTAGCATAGGACTCACCAGTAATTGTTTCTTGTTTTCCATGAACTCTATAAGCAAAATGCCCTGTGAATCCCAAAAAACGGTGGCCATGAGTTTGCCTGCAGATGGTTGCGTCCGAAACTTTTTCGGAGTTGGAGAACCCTTATGCTTCCACTGCATTGATTCTTGTTTTGTT
>JAHLJT010001817.1:0-11494 GCA_031308135.1 Acheta domesticus
TACGGGTTTATTTTTTTGCTGTTTTGAGCACCAATTTATAAATGAATCTAATAATTTTTGTAGAATATCTCTACCTTGATCTACATCTTTGTTTGTCGTGAATAGTATTGTGTCATCAGCGAAACATGCTATTTCTGTTCTTTCCATCTGAGGGTAGTCTGCAACGTAAATGTTAAAGAGGGTTGGTGAGAGCGATGACTCTTGCGGTAATCCTGCTTGCGTGATTTTTTGATCTGATAAGAGATTATTCACATTCACCGTGAAGGATAGATTTTGTAGAAAACATTTAAATATTTGATATAGGTAATGGGTATTCCCAAATTTCTCATTTTATACAATAGCCCTACATACCAACTTTTATCGAAGGGCTTTCCTACATCAAGGAAAATAGCTAGCGTGTGTTCATGCTGGTGAAATGAGTTTTGCTATGTTTTCAGTCAGTCTCATAATCTGCTGAGTGGTAACGTTCGCGAAATCCCGAATTGTTCTTTTGGAATATATTGTTTTCTTTTAGGAAACTTTTTAACCTTTTATGGATTAATTTTTCCAACACTTTTCTATATATTAGGTAATAAACTGGTTGGTCTGTAATTTGAGGGCACTGTTTGGTCCTGGTTAACACTGGCACACAAACGGCGTTCTGAGCGCGCCGCACGAAATCCGTAGCCTACGCCAACCTTGGCCTTCCCCTCCGTTCGGTGTTTACCTGACCTGGGCAGTTGCAACGTTGCGGCAGCGAAGCGATCTTAGACCCGGGCAGCGACGTCCACGGCGTCGATTACACGCTGCGGGGAGCCGGCTCTCGTCAGCGCGTCGCACGTAATTCGCCGACCTCTTCGTCTCCTCTCGTTCCGGAATACGCAGCTCGTCCCGTCCAGATCCGTCTTGTCCCGTCTCGTCCAGATCCGTCGTGCCCTCGTTGGTACGCTTCCGTGCGTAGACAATACACGTTGCAATTTATAGCAATGCGAATAAAAAGTTCTTTTGCGTACAGTGCAGCTAGGCATAAGCAGTAAAGCGTTTAGACTTCTGCTGCAACGTATTAGATTGCAGTGATCGCAATCTCACGCCACTCAACTCACTTCCGAATTCACAGCGTTTCACTATTAATTTCTGCTCGAAACGTTCTAATTATTCAACTTTGATAACTTTCGTGCCCTATTTTCCGACACAATCTCCCGGAATGCATTAGAACTATTCCGAAGTATTCTAGCTTACCCAGCATCTACTGTGAAAACTCCCAAGTAACTGTATGATGTCGAGAGAGTAGTAGCTGGATGAATAATAACCCAAGTGCGAAGTGGCAAGCGACAAGAGAGCTTTTCTTTGGCTGTCGGCGGTATTTATGAGCTCCTCTCCTCAAACTATAGGAGAGAGTTCCTTCGCCTCCCCTCCCTAGCGAACAGCTGCGCTCGTCGCAACCCCCTTCGCGCGGTCGGCCGGAGGTTTTCAAGGGCCGCTAGGTCGCACGATCCGCGCTATCGCCGTGCTTGCTTACGGAACATACTGTTCCCTGGCGTCTCGTACGTTGCGTGGGCGTGCGTGGACTTTGAATTTCTATCAAATGTTACATTGCCCCCCCTCTCCCTTTCTTTAAGATTCTTCTCCGCAAAATCTTACACAGGCCGCAAATTGTAGAAATTATAGTTTCCTACGTGTTCGCCGTCCCTGATCTTGGGCTACATTTGGAGCAATGATTCGCGGTATTATGTAGGGACCTTCAAATAACATGTAGAATTTGCGAACATTCTCAACCGAGGATCAGACACGCGAGGTGTTCTTAAAAATACCTGCTGGTCTTGAAGAAATTGGTAGGTTTTCTTCTTAACTTTGGACTTCATATGATCTGCATAATCTCCGCTAATATTGTTGATCAGGGTATTCTCTCGTGCTCTCCCGTAATTTTCCTCTCGGTCTAACATTCTAACGTATGGGGCGGCTTCGTCCCAAAATGTACTTCCCATGGCGTGGCTCCAATACTATCATGGTAAACACTGTTAATCCATTTATTGATATGAGGAATCAGTAGGTGCCATTCATCGTGCCGTTCGTAACAGTATATTCTGTTTGAATTACCATGTCGTCGACATACAGCGTTGCTCGTGTTTCGATGAATGACTGCTATTCCGTCCAAACAGTGCATAAGTGCGGCGCCACTATTCTTAAGACCAAATGGCACCCTCGTAAACACAAAAGTAATCCCTTGGAACATGAACCCGGTATACTTTTGGTCTTCTGGCGCGATCTCCACCTGCCAATACGCATGCCTAAAATCGGTGCTCGTGAAATATTGTTTTCCGCCAAAATTCATCAACATGTTAATTGTTGGCGACACGTCGCGGTCTGGTACCGTTACTGCATTCAACTTGCGTGCATCTAAGAATAATATAATAGATCCGTCTTTCTTCTTCACTACTAATATAGGATTGGCTATTAGCAGTCGTCGCTTTACGTATAATTCCATCTTCCAACATCTCTTGAATTAATGTTTTAACTTTCTCTCTATACGCGACGGGAATGGGGAAGTTTTTCGCCTTGAACGGAGTAGGATCAGCTAATTTGATGCGAAACTTGATATCCTCTCACCGGTTTGTATCTTTTTTCTTTTTTTTTTTTTTACTTCATTTATTTGGTTGATTGTATACATAGATCAGTTTATTTCTCTATACATATGTATTGGTGGCTTAATTACTAAAACTAACCTAACTTAATACTAATACAAAGGTTGAGGAAACCATGATGGCACCTCGTTGAATTTATTACAGGTCTGAAATATTTTGCAAACATGTGGAATGGATATTTATTTTTGATGCGAGTAGGATGAGTGGGGTTTTTACAGAGGTTGAATGAATTTAAGGTTTGGATATGGTGAATATTAGAGAAGAAGTTATGTGATAGGTATGTAATGTGGTGAATGATGGATCGAGGTTGAATTCTTGTGTAATTGGTGATTTGATATGAACCAGGGTGCATTAGTGATGGTACGAAGAAATTGGTTTTGTACTATTTGAATTTTGTTGATGTTTGTTTTGCAGCATTGATCCATATTGGACAGGCGTAGAGAAGAGTCGGTCTAATTATTGTTTTGTATAGTATTATTGCTGTTTTGTATGGAGAGATATTTATTTCTATTAATTAGTGTTTTTAGTTGATGCAGTTTACATTTAGTTTGTATTATTTTGGTGTCTATATGTTGTTTCCAGTTCAGTTTGGTGTCCATATTGCAATCCTAAGTATTTGATTGGTTTATTTGGGGGTACCATGGGATGGGCTCATTGTTTAATGTTAATGGATTGGTGGGGTGTATGGCCTTAAAGAAAAAATTTTGCTGCAGTTTTGTTAGGGTTTAATTTTATTTTTAATTTGGATGACCAACTGTCAATTTGGTTTAGATATAACTGTATGTATGTTTTAATACTGATTAAAGAGGGATTGGAGCGAAAATAAGTGTGTCGTCTGCAAACTGTGCTGTTTTTACTGTTGGGTGATTGGGGATGTCTGCTACATACAGATTGAACAGTGTGGGTGAAAGGGGGGATCCCTTGTGGTAATCCTGCTTTGATTAACCTGGGGTTTGAGTGATGATTGTTAATTGTTACTGCAAAGGTTCTGTTGGATAAGTAGCTTTGGATTATTGAGGTGATGTACTGTGGAGTGCCGATTTTCTTTAGTTTGTATATTAGTGCCTGGTGCCATACTCTATCAAATGCCTGTGATATGTCGAGTGATATGAGTATTGAGTGATGTGTTTTTTCTGAAAATGCTGTATTGAGATGTTCTGTAATTCTAAGGAGTTGGTGTTGTGTGGATATGGTGTTCAGTAAATCCAAATTGTTCTCTTGGGATTGCTTTTGTTAATTGTAGATGTTTTTTGAGTCGTAGAAGTATTATTTTTTCGAAGATTTAGACAGAGATGGAAGGAGGCTAATTGGGCGATAGCTATCGGTGTTTGCTGCATTTTTATTTGGTTTCGGGACGGGATGAATAATGGCATGTTTCCAAGTGGATGGAAAATGGTTTGTTCTGAAACATGAATTGTAATATTTGTTATGAAAGCAATTGCGGGGGCTGGTAAATGTTTTAATATTGAATTATTAATGCTATCGTGGCCTGGCGCTTTTTTAATCGGGAGAAAGTTAATTATTTGTTTATTTCCTTAGGGTTTGTGAAATGGATTTTAAAGTGAGGGCCATAGTTAGGAAGGTTTGTAGATTTGAATTATTGTTGTTGTGTTCCGGGTGCATATTTTTGTTTGGTTGAGGGTGAAAGTCGACTCAAAGTAATTGGGCTATTTCCTCAGCCTTGTCGGTTGGGGTAAATAACTTACCCTTTGGGGAGTTGATAGGTGGAATAATTGATTTCTTTGTAGTATTTTTCTGGTGAAGTTCCAACTACTGTTGTTTTGTGGCATTAAAGATTGTATCTTGTTTTGGAATTTGAGATTTTATATGTTTTTTTATTAATTTCTTAACTATATAGTTAATATATAAGTCTGTTTTAATTAGTGGATTTTTTGTTACGTTCCACAGTCTTCTGGTCTTATTTTTTATATTATTATGTCCCTAATTTCTGTCGGTAGAAGTGAATGTCTAATATTGTTGTGAGGTTGTGTATTTATGGGTTGCGTTTCTGTTATTGCTGTATGTATTATGGTGTTAGTAATATTACAGCATTCTCAATTTCTATTGGAGTGTTTAGGATTTTTATTTTAGGTATTAAATTGCTTATTATGTTTTGGAATTTAATCCAGTTTAATTTAAGAGTGTTAATTTTGGGGACTGGGGATCGCGGGTGGTGGAATTTGCTGTGTGAGTATGTAACAGGAATGTGGTCTGAATCAAGTTCATGATATGGGGTTGAGTAAAAATTGATATTTCCATCTGTCAAAACCGATGTCTAGGATGTCTGTTTTTTATTTACATCTCTTGGATAGTATGTTGGTTCTGTAGGGGACAAGAATATTTATATTGGTATTGGTTAAAATTTGGGATAGTGTTTTTTCCTGCTTGGTTGCTTGTGTGACATCCCAGTTAATGTGTTTGGCGTTAAAATCTCCTAGAATTAATGTATTTTTATTTGGGGTGAATAGATTAAGTATATTTTGGGGCTGTATTTTTATTGTGGAGGTTTGTATGCAGCTATTATATTCCATGATTGATTGTTCAATTTAAGCTTATTGCTACTGTTTCAATTCCTGTGGTATTTGGTATATTAATTTCGTGATGGTTTATATTATTCTTGACTGCTATTAATACACCGCCTCCTTTGTTTTCGATCCTGTCATTTCTATAAATTCTGTATTCTGGTATGTAAAACTTGTTGCTATTGTTTAGATGTGTCTCTGTTATGCATGCAATATCTATATTGTGTGTGTGTAAGTATTGTGTCAGTTCTACTTTTTGGATGTAATCCCGTTTGCATTCCAATTTGTAAACGATATATTTCTAAGGGCTTGTATTGACATAATTGTTATTAAAATAAGCTGTTATTGTATTCTGAATTGTATTGATTATTGATGGTATGAGGGAATTGATGAAGTTAATTATGCTGGACGTTATAGAATTAATAATTGAATTTAAAAGAGGATTAATATTATTATTTTGTTGGTTTTGCTGGGTGGGGTTGCTCCGTGATCTGTTATTGTTAACGAAGCTTGATTGGTTCACAGGGTTGTAGTTCCTAGTAAAGTTTCGCATTGGTTGGGTTAAAGGTAGTGATGGAAATGTTTCTTGTTGGTTGATAGTGGTTTGGGATTGCATTCTTTGAGATGGATTTCTTGTACTCTGGGGTGGGGTGCTTTTCTTTTCAACGATTTCCTTATACTATAAACAGTTCTCATTTCTTACATCTGCGCGGTGATTGCCTTTGCAGAGAATGCAGGAAGGGGTTTCTTTGCTTTGGGGACAAGTTACCGTATAGTGATTAC
This sequence comes from Acheta domesticus, assembly GCA_031308135.1. Classification (NCBI taxonomy): domain Eukaryota; kingdom Metazoa; phylum Arthropoda; class Insecta; order Orthoptera; family Gryllidae; genus Acheta; species Acheta domesticus. The sequence goes on from JAHLJT010001817.1 coordinate 5,927, forward strand.
CAGAGCATATTGCACAATTAATTTGTGGTTGCAATTATTTCTAGAGTGTCCAAAGTCCAAACATCTGTAACACTGTAGTGGGCCTTTTGGTCTTTTTCTTCTTTCGGTGGTGACTTTCAGGTTGCAAATTTGATTTATGCTGAGAATTGTTTCTAGTGATTCATTACCGTTGAACTCGGCCGCTATTACAGGAATGGGATGGCTGTCCTTCTGTAGACGTGTGATTTTAACAATGGATGGATATCTTTGTTTAAATCTTGCATAATTTCACTGTCAGTTAAGGAGAGGTGGACATTTTTAAAAACTACTGAAAAGTTTTTGTTTGCTGGGTCTTTGAAGGAATGGAATCTTCTATTAGTGTTTATTAAATATTTTATGATTTTGCGAAAATCTTCTGCAGTGCTGGGATTTATTTTCACCTTGCTATTTTTCTGTTCGGCTATGAAGTTTTTAGATACGTTAATTTTAATTTCATTAACGAAAGAGTTGATGTTTGTTATCTCGGCAATGAAAATTGGGGGGATTTTAGAGGTTATACTAGGCTGTGAAGATTGATCAGAATTTAGATATTTGAAGCGGGTATCCAGAGGAGACTCGGTTTCATTAGAGGATAATCCCGAAAAACTATTGCCTACAGGGACATTGTAACAGTATTGCAAGTCTGAGGCCTCACTTTGGTTACTGAAGTTTTGTGCTGCGAAGCCTATGGGAACTTCGGAACCGTCTGTGTATGGTACACTGGTTAACACTGATGAATAACTTTTGTCATTGTCACTGGCACTGCACTGTGTTTTTTGTTATCGCTGTTGGTAGCGTCCTTGCCTACTGACCTTTTCCTTTGGTTGGGTTCCCCCTGATGCTGGCTGCCTAAGGTTATAAGCATTGTACCTTGCGATGAATCTTGATAGCATGAAGTATCTGATGTCGATGATTCCATGACTGCATCCTCATTTGTAGCACTTTCACTTTGTGATGTAGGTAGATTGATGAAGTTGCTATGGGGAATGTTGTTGGTGTTGTGTAGCGCGTAAAGAGCATTGCTCACTACGTTGCCTGTTGATGATTTGCATCGAATGCCATTGATGAAAGTTATTCGATGCACTGGATTAACACTGAATTTACACTCAGAAAAGTACTTAATACTAGATGCACAAGCAATATAAACTGGTGGGCCGGTAACGGGCGAGCCCGCACCGACGCTAGTGTTCCGACTTTTTCGAGCGCTCTGCGATGTGAACGGTTCGGTGGTCGGACTGGAATGTATCTTTTTTCGAACACAGTTTTAAGTTTCATCAATATATCTAATAATTGCCGTTATGATCAACACCCAAGTTTGCTATTTCTTTCTACCTTCTTCTTCATCAATTCTTCTAATTATTCTTCATTAAGAACGCACATTTCGATTTCTTGTAATTCTGATTCATCTTCTTTCCCTTCTTCGTCTTCTCCATTTCCACTTTCTTCACTCTCGCCTTCCACACATTACTACCGTTGATCATTACCTGCTTGTTTATTCATGTCAATGATTAATTTATTTTGCGTCAAAAATCTACACCGATGATGATGGGGTATATTAAGTTTCTCACTATCAAACATACTACGTCATATTTAACCTCCCCGATCATTATTTTTACACATTACTTGTTTCGTATGGCATGCGATTTCTTACCCCACGCGTCTATTACCGTTTATTTGTCGTAATTCTGGAATTTCCGCACCTTTTTAAGCAAATTGTTCATAAAATTTCTCCCGCCATTACAGTTTTTACAGATCCCGTGTCGATTAATGCAGTACTTCGCATCTTTTCCGCAACGAACTGGAATTACTGGACATCTTTCTTTCGCCTCCGTCATGTTTCTTCTCCCATAAATCACTTTCCCTCTCTTCCATTTTCTTCTAGTGTAGTGGCAGTTACTTACTCGTTCACTTTACCTTTGCAGACGGCAGAATTAGGAACTAATGTTGTTTGAAGTGAAGGCCCGAACTCACAACCGAGAATACACGAATGGTCCCCGACGTCAATCAGCATCTGACCAATCAGCTGTCTCCGAAGGCAACACAAGAGCTACGGACACAGCTGACGAATTATGCCTTTCTGACAGCGAGCTGGAGTCGCGCTCTTAAATGATTAAGATAATATACAAAAAAATAGATCACACCACACGCTATTCACAACATTCACATAGAATATTTTTATTTCTTCTTTGCACTTATCTACTGCTTAATGGTTATGTTCTTGCCCCACCGGGGTTCTGTGTGCTGCTCACCGCCATCTATATCATATTAAACGGTCAGTATATACTGCAGACACGCGTTTCTCATTCAGTCGGCGGTGACCTCATGTAAACAGATCGCAGCGCTCCGTCTGCAATGTAAGTGAACGAGTAATACAGGAATCGCGGTTTCATCATACTTGTGGAGTCCGATTTGAGATTCCCATGTCAAGCCGAACCCTGGGCGTTTCCCATACTCTCGCCATTGGACATCGCACGCGAATTGCTCTGGCCTGGTGACGAAACGTTACTTCTATTTTCTGGGGAATTCGGTGACCTTTCGTTTCCCGGCCGGTGGTCTGTCCTCCTCGCGTCGTCGCGACCGTTGCCACTTTGTCGCCCTTCTCTTGGTCGTCCCGCTGACTGGTTTTCATTCTAGTGCCTTGTTCTCGCCGCGATTCTACGCTGTTCTGCGTCGTGTTGCGAAAGCTCTGCTGCACTCGTATGGCGTTTAAACAATTTGGAGATGCGGGTTTTTGAGCTTTTCCCACGTTCTCGATCGCTAAATCATACTGACCTAACAAATGTTGAAAACTGAGTTGTCGCCACTGAATTGTCGCCCAAAGAAATTTTTGCCCAGTCTCTTCAAACTTTTTTAAACTGAAAAGGACCTCCGTTTTTGCCGATAACTGAAATCAAAAAATATTTTGTTTCCATTTGAATTACTTCAAAAGAGATAATGGTCTTTGATATCCTCATCAACTACATCCAGTCATTTAGGTGGTTAATTTTCATTAGGGTATATATCTTTGCTCTCCCAATGACTTCATGGTCACTATCAGATTCCATATGAGTGTAACCACTGATCAAGAATTTATGGTTTTTTTATGATTCCAGAGATATTGTAGTATAGGATGTACAAAAACATGAGTGCAACGATATTATTTTTGTTCTGGCCAGCATATTGGTCAGAATAGTATATCACCTCATTGACATCTGGTGGCAAGTTTTTAAATGTCTATAAAGGCATGAAGCTATTTGATTAGCACCTCTCCTGAAATTGTCTCATCCCACATGAACCAGGTAGCTTTATCATTACTTGAATCATGAGTAGTCAAGCTAAAGCTCCACAATTGACGCTTAAAAAAGCAACTGAAGTACTTAAGCAGGGAGTACGTGAGCAATGTTGCAAGCCGAACGCAAATACTTTATTCAGTGGATTGACTTTGCGATTCTTTATCGGTTCTCTTTGTAGCACAAGCCTTCTCAGCCAGAAAATTATGAGAATCCCTTTCGGCAATCAGTTTACTTTTATTTCACCTGATGTTGCTTGTATTTTGATTTCATTATTTGTGGTAGGTGTCTCTTTGCTTCTTAAAAAGCAAGGCTTTTCTTATGAAAGTATTGAGAATAAAGAGAAAGAAACAGGATTGGATTGGATTTCTTTATACAATGCCATACTCTTTGAAATATTTAAGGCAGATGATAAACATTTTTACGAACTCTGAGCAAGGCAGAAGTGATTTTCGTAAAATGTAAATGAATCGTGTGATCGTTGCAGACTTGAATTTGTGCAGGAGAGTACTTATTTGAAGGAGAGGCGAGATCTCGATGGTCCGGAGGAATGATTCCTGACGAGGATACTTTTCTTTTACTTACTACTATATCATCAAAACCATTAGTTTCTCCTAGTGATTTTACAAAGTAAACCCATACAAATGGAAACATTCTGATTTTTTATTACTAATTTGTAATATACAAGAAGAAATATCTAGCTTCATATGAATTCATTTTATGAGTTTTCTTAGGCTTCGTCCAAAAATAAGAGAAGATACATATTTTGCTCTTTTAATCTCGAATCCCAAAGCCCATATTGAGTAAAACATTGCAATCTGCCTTGTTCACTAATGCGTTCTGCACATTTCATAATGAATTGCCTATTTTTGAAACTCTAATATGTGTGATAGTTAGGTAAGGCGAAATGCCTCGTTTTTATATTTGTATGTGCAAACTGGATAAGCGAACGTTTTCAATATTGATTACGCCACTGTTTGTGCCAAAAATAGGCATGTTTACTTATCAAAATTGATTCACATACCTTGAAGATACCTAGAAACTAACATTCAATTTACACCTCAGAGCCTAAGATTGAGACTTGCCTACTTGTTCATAAAATAATAATTAAGATTCTCTTCCATCAAATATATTTACCCGATATATTATATACTATATCTATAATATCTATAATATATATATATATATATATATATATATAATTCTACGCAATACTCGTCCCCTTGCGGCGCGATTGTACCTGTTCGGCTCCGGATTTATTTTTTTCACTTTCCGAGGAACCTACTTTACCCACGCCTTCATGGACCTCTTTTTTTTTTTTTTTTTGCTGGGTTCTCATTCTTGAACTGGTTGTAGATATGCTCCGTATAGAATCGCAGCTGGAAGTTGACCATCCGGTGTCCACACTAGTTACGGGGATTGCACTAGATTTGGATTTTGCACAAAATGATGCTGAAGCTCTTGAGCACTGTTTTGCATTAACTGCCACTTGAACACTGATTACATAATAACGTTTCACTAGACTCACTGTTGGAGAATTTAGTAGTTTTATAGAACTCACAATTAGCTACCGCCGTTTCGGGGCACAACCTCTCCTTCCTGACCGCAAATGCGACTGAACTCGCAGTAATGGCACCAGAATAGATACTACACAGAAAGGAAAGCTACCCACAATACTTGCGTCTCGATTTGATGCCATGTCGCCGTATTTGCAGTGTGTAACCTGCTGGAAATGACCGTCAGTTGTTTGTTGTGGTGAACGTGGTGGAGGTGCTTTTATTCCATGTTACTCGTTATATTTGGTGTGTGTATAAACTAGCAAAAACAATACGTAACCTGATTCGGCTTTTGCTTAGTATAGCAATCCTAATATCGCACATAGGCAAATATCAATAACTAGTACTGCTATTGAAATGCACAGACTTCGTATTAGTTTCTATTTTCTTTGGTCTGGGCTAGCTTATCGGATTTGCAACGTAAAATAGCCAGCTGCCATCTATCTCCGCCCAAAATATTTTTTTTGAAAATTTTTCTCATTTCTTCGATTTCCTAATAGTAGAACCGAAATATTACTTTAAGAATATTAAAACAGAGTAAAACTCGTCCTAATGACAAATTCCATTAAATTTGAAAACGCTTTTAAGATAATATCGTTAACCATTACTAAAATAACGAAATTGAAGCTCTTTTTCACAGAAAAGTTTTGAGTTTTCGGAAAACTTTATTTGAAGTTATTTAAAGCACTAAAACTCACAAACGCAATTGTGTCTACAACTCGCAG
>JAHLJT010001818.1:0-49211 GCA_031308135.1 Acheta domesticus
CGAGAACCCTCAGTGCTCCACGTCTTTGCACAGCCGCCATTCGTTTGCGGTACTTCTCTATTTCTAGAGCTTGGCCCATATTTCTGCTCGTAAAGTAAAATGGATGTCATTACTGACATAAGGAGCGCCGCGTTTACTACATTTTGGCCCGTTAGTATTTGCCATCAATCGGCTTAGTGCTTTTGTGGCTTCCGCGGCCTTGTCTGCTGCTCGCGGTATATGAGGCCAGTAGCTCAACTTCGTGTCAAGTATGACCCCCAGATACTTCACACTTGATGCAGTTTGAATATCTGTTTCTCCGACCCTGAGTGTGACACTCGTCTGTATACGTTTCCTGGTAAAAACAACGATTTGGGTCTTTGCTTCTGCAAGTGACAGGGAGTGCTCGTTCATCCATCTTTTTACGCGTCGCATTGCTTCATTTAGGTGACATTGTGCTTCCTCTACGGTATGCGCTGTAATGAGCACACCCACATCATCAGCGTATGCAACGAGCTCCGTATCTCTGGGCATTTCCAATCTCAGAAGATCGTCGTACGTGACATTCCATAGATACGGTCCTAGGATCGAACCTTGTGCAGCGCCTCCTGACAGTGCTTTGGTTCTTTGGCCTTGGTCTGTATCGTATAGGAGTGTGCGATCCTTTAAATAATTTTTAACATGACACTCATCAGGTATACTGGTAGCTTAAATCTTCTCTCGAGAGCATTGAGCATGTCACTCCATCTGGCAGAGTTGAATGCGTTCTTGACATCTAAAATAGCAAGTAGCGTGAGCTTCCGGGAATGGTGATTTACGGACTGGGCCCTCTCTATTGTGTCGACTACCGATGCAATTGCGTGGATAGTGAGTGCCCTTTTCCGGAAATCGTGGAGCCCTTTTCGGTAATAGTACTGGTAATGGTACTGGTAATAGTACTGGTAATAGTATTGGTAATAGTATTGGTAATAGTATTGGTAATAGTATTGGTAATAGTACTGGTAATGGTACCGATGCAATTGCGTGGATAGTGGAGTGCCCTTTTCGGAATAGTGGAGTGCCCTTTTCGGTAATAGTACTGGTAATGGTACTGGTAATAGTACTGGTAATAGTATTGGTAATAGTATTGGTAATAGTATTGGTAATAGTACTGGTAATGGTACTGGTAATAGTATTGGTAATAGTACTGGTAATGGTACTGGTAATGGTACTGGTACTGGTACTGGTAATGGTACTGGTAATGGTACTGGTAATGGTACTGGTAATGGTACTGGTAATGGTACTGGTAATGGTACTGGTAATGGTACTGGTAATGGTACTGGTAATGGTACTGGTAATAGTACTCATGGGAACATTGAGGTCCCTGGGTCAGGGACTCTGCTCCCTGTCCCCGGCGTTCGCGAAAAGCTGCGCTTCGCCCTTCGCCCTATGGGCCCCGCTGCCGCCTCGCGGGCGATTAAAAGCAGGCGCCACGTCGCAGCCGGTCGGAGGGCGTGGGAGCGCGGGCGAGCGCGGGGCGGGGCGCGCGGGCCGGGGGAGCGGGCCAGCCGCGGCGAATTCGCCAAGAGGCCGCGACGCCCCGCGCCGTGCAGATGTCTCCCGCACACGCTGGCCGTGACGCTGTTATTTTGCCGCATTGTCCCTCGCAGTCCGCGGCCCGCGCCCTCGACCCCGCCCCCCGCCCAGCCTTCAGCCCCCCGCCCGCCGCGGCCGCAGTCCTTAACTTCCCTTCTTTGTAGCACGCCCTCCGGCATAGTGTTGTACGCAGTATTTCTAGTGCCAGCTGCCATTATCATTCTTGCACAGTAAACACTATATCAATTGCATGGCTGGTCAGGCATATACGGTTCCTTCCCTCTATGGAAACGCCCCACTCTGAACATGCAAAGCCGCTCATTTGCAGTGTAAGAGCTAGAGTCATCCTTTCTCCTTTCTCTCTTTTTTCGTATCACTTTTTTTTCATCCTTAGCAAGTGCCTAGCCATTTGATTCGTGTGTCCCTTGAGATCTTACAAGTTCAATTTCATTCCAAAGAAATATAACTTTTGCTACTGATGAAACGTGCTGTTTCACTATCAATCTCAATTTCTTTTTGTTCTTTCTACGTCTCATCGCAGAGCCAGTATTGCCGTTGTTGTTGCAGCCACTCTGACATGTAGTTCGAATTCCGACTGTGACGGATTTTAATATTAGATTATTAGCTAGGTCGAATTCAGTCGTTGTGTGGGAGAGAAATCTAGTGTCCGACTTCTCTGCATTGCACTACACATCACACTAGAAGAGGTTCGAGCTGTCCCAACTGGGGTGGGGCCCCAATGGGAGAGACACTGGAGGGGTATTCCCAGCAAGCTGATGTGTAAGTTGGCGCCGGATCTCAGAAATCAGTGGAGGAAGGACAGCACCCCCTCCAGGTACAAAAACTTTCACAACGTTAACGAGACTAATGGCCATAGGTAATTGACGTGCCCGGAAAAATCAGTCGATCAATGAATCTACGTCTGATGATCTAACACATCGTGATTCCTTGACACCCAATCTTTGCACTTGACCTGCAACCTTCCAGCTTCGCATTAACATTTTGAAATTTTGTTGTTGGTTGATTGCAATTTTTTATCTTTCTTTAAATTCCCATTTTGCAGTGCGCTTGTTGTCAGCGTTGCCAACTTTGCTGAAGCGATGGAAAGAGTGGCTATCAGCTATGGGGAAAAAACAGCGCCCTCTCCAGGCACAAAAACATTCACAACATTAATGAGACTAATGACCATAGGTAGTTGACGTGCCCGGGAGAATCAATCAATCAATCAATGAATCAATCAATCAATCTACATCTGATGATCGTACACATCGTGATTCCTTGACACCCAATCTTTTTACTTGATCGCCAACCTTCCTGCTTCCGCATATCATTGTAAATTTCGTCTCCATTTCCTATCATTTTTATTTCGTGATGTAATCCATGTACATCTCTAATTATTAGTGATTACCACTCTTTAATATTTTTCCGAAGACCCCTCGTCGTCGTCCCATCATGTAGCTTATCCCAGCTTTCCGGCCACGATCTTGCATGGCCTTCGGCCTGCGGGCCGTGCCATTTCTCTCTCTCCCATCTCCTCCTCCGCCGTCGCCGCCTCCACCGGCCGCGCAGCGCGTGTTTCTTCCGCGCCACCTCCCTTGCACTTCCGGCGCCTCGCTTCCGCCTCGCCCCGCCCCCCCCCTCCACGCCCCGCAACCCTGTCCCTCGCCCGGCTCTCGCGACAGCAATCACAAACGGAATCAATACGACGCTTCCTCCCTTCAGATATGCCCCGCCCCGACTCACTCTCCCCTTCTCCTTCCATGCCGCTCCGCGCCACCCCGCTCCACCCCACCCGCCCCTCGCGCCCTCGCGCAACACGCGTCCATGTAGCCATTCAATCTGCACTCGGTCTCCGCCGCTCGTTTCCGTTCACTTATATTATATCTTCGGCGTTCATCCCCCACCCAGCTTGTTTCCGTTCTTCGCCGCGTTCATTCCACCCCCTCGCGCATCTCGAAGCCTTTTCCCCCTTCCGCCGCGCTCTCTCCGCCGTGCTTTCTCATTTCACTTGCGGCGGGGAGGGGGTGCTGTTTTCGCGTTGTCGTTGTTTGGATGCTTTTTTTATCTCCTTTCTTTAAATTCCCATCTGCAGTGCGCTTGTTGTCAGTGTTGCAACTTTGCTGAAGCGATGAAGAGTGGCTATATTATAGTACTGGTGAAACCAGGACACGTCACAAGTGCACTATGATACCATGCACGTGTCATAGTAGTTTGAATATGTGGTTAGGAGTGTTTGATGGCTGACATGTCTAAAACACATTATTTTGAAATAATACCATATACGTATGAACGTTTAGAAACACACATCAGAAACGTCTAAGTTCTGTAAAGATGAAAAGAATAATCTTTCCTAAGACCCGTGATACTTCTAATTTCCTGTGTGTAATGCTTCTGAGGTTCATTGTTTATTGATAGTTCTACTGTAGTAATATGAAACAACTATAGATTTGTTTTTTTAATCGTTCTTTTCGAGTTAAGCCCTACAAATTGTGCATCATTCAGAACATAGCTTTAATTTGTCATTGCGGGTGCTTTGTGGCGGCGCGACGTACTTGCAGCTAGCCACAAATGAGTGCATACCATTAGCCCTACCAATGTATTTCCTGGCGGTCGCCGGGGGGCATTCGCTCGCTACCTTCTTTCGCCGGTCCACCCGCAAGAGTGAGCGGCGAGCGGTGACAGTCGGCCGCAGATTGCGCTTTGCTCTTTCTTTAAATTTTCATCGTGCAGTACGCTTGTTGTCAGTGTTGCCAACTTTGCTGAAGCGATAGCAAGAGAGGTGCATGATTTTCTCAGAATTATCATATAATCTGGCACACGGTGGTTTGAATATGTGGGTAGGAGAATTGCAGGCTAAATTGTCTAAACACATTATTTCCAAATGCAAAAATAATTTGAGATATGTATGAACGTCTGAAAACACACATCAGAAACGTCTTGAGTTCTGTATGATAATAATTAAATAAACATGAAAGGAATCGTGTAAGTCCCGTAATTCTTGTAATTTCTTATATGTAAATATTTCAGAGTTTCATTGACGTTGTTTTATAGTAGTAAACGAAAAAATCAATTGAAGATTCGATTTTTTTGTTACTTTCAATTGAAACCCTAAAACATGTGCATCATTCAGATCATTGCGGATGCTTTGTGGCGGCGCGATGTACTTGCAGCTAGCCACAAATGAGTGCGTGCCACTAGCCCTACCAATGTATTTCCTGGCGGTCGCCACGGGCGGCATTCGCTCGCTACCTTCTCTCGCCGGGCCACCGCAAGAGCGGAGGGAGTAGCGCCGCAGATTGCGCGCTGGCCGCCGGGGCCGCCCCCGCTCGCCAGCGAGGACGCGCGCCGCCTGCAGAACGCTCGAGGACCGCAGAGGGTGCGGTGCCCGATCGCTGACCCCTCCCGCATAACCGCTGGCGGCCCTTTGCGCTCGGATTTGTTCGCTTTTGGTGGCAATCGCCGCAGCAGACGCCACCGCCTCTCGTGGTCGCTGCGGTTGCCGCGTGGCATCATGGTAGTGGACACTGCTGCGCCTCTCCCCCCCCCCAGATTATCAATATTATTCCGTACTCGCAGCACGTAAAAGTGATGGTACAATTTAATCATTTTGGGAAATGTATTAAGTCAATGAATTGCATGGCTCCTGTGCACCAGACTATATTGCTCATAGCAGAGTCATGCATATATTTTCATTTCCGGAACGGATGGATTGGTGATTATTGGACGTTGGCAACATGTTTTTATCTTAATCTGTCATTTTTAAATGCTGTGAGAACAGGGATTTTCTCATTCTTTTAGCTCATAAATCGTGCGATTTTCCCAAGATTGTTCGAATTGAGTAGGATATGGTAGAAATTCTATTCTTCGAACAAATCACATGTAACATATCTTCGAATCGTCACGCTGTCGCACTGTATAGGCTGACACGCGTGCCCAATGTTATTAATTTATGGGTAACAGATGTTTCTAAAATCAAAGCGAGAAGTTACTTGACAAAGCCAGTGCATGAGAGGGGGACGGCGAGACAATGGAGCGGGCGTGGGCAGGAGGGGCAACAAAAGACAGGGGGGAGGGGTTCGCCGGCGGCGGCGCTGTATGAGGTAAAGAAGGCCGGGAATTGGGAACTGCAGCGAACGAGAAAATGAATTACAAAAAGGAAGAAAGATTGCAAAGAGGTGAGCAAAGGGGAAGTGATTAAGGAGATGTAAAATAAATAAGAAATAAAATTGGGGAAGTGAATACTGATTCCAGACACAAGTACAGTCTACATTACTCCCGTAAGTGTAGTGCGAATTATATTCCGGGATGTGAAAAGAAATAATGATAAAAAATTGAAAAAGCGCCCAAAAATAGATTGTTTCTAAGAGAAGATGGGAACACAATTTTCCATCCACAGTTGGTGGACAAGATAAGTGTAAAACTTAGTATACTTCGGTGGTGTAACAGCGTATGGGGCTGTTGTATCCGAGTTTGCGAGTTCAAATACGATCGAAGCCGTGGATTTAGGGACAAAGATATCCTTCGTACATCTTTCTTCGGAAAGGGAAGTAAAGCCGGCTGTCCCGTGTAGAATATTTACAGTATATAAAAGATCCTCAAGCTTCTAAGCTAAATTCCAATCGCCTCTTTCGCTCCGCCCGAATGATACTTTCTTTTTCGGTGAGATGTGAAGAAGCGCCAGCGAAATTTGCGTGGTCGGGTAAAGAGCGGACCTGACAGCCCGAGTCTCGCCATGTACAATAAGGCATAAACTGAACAGATTTTATTTTATTTTCAGATTTTGGAAAGTCCAAAGTCACAAGAAAAACTCAACGTTCGTTTCAACTAACGTAAGAATATACATCTCCAATTTGAAAGGTAGTTCTAAGCAAGTTTATGAGCATGTATCGTAAATTACTGTTGTCAGGAGACTCGTTGAAGGGAAGGACTTAGGAGGCGATGGCAGAGGCGAGATAAGGGTTCTTGCACACGAGCGTTGCGTTGACGAGCGCTGAGTAACGCGCGTCGTAGAATAACATTGTATCGTACGCGAAACGGAATACGAGCGCTTTGGCCGTTTCACGTAAGATGCGGAGTTGATGAACGACACGCGTTACTTAGCGCACGTCAACGCAGAGCTTGTGTGACACAGGCCGCAGCGTGCTGCGCGGTGCCAAAGAGCAGTCGAACGTATCCCGATTGCATCCCGTGGACAACATTTCATAAGCCTCTTGCCTCACTGTGTGAAAGGGTACAGACCCCATTGCATCCCAGATGAATTCGTGCTTTCGAGAGAGAATCATCAGATTGCATTCCATTTGGTTTTCATCATCAGGTACAATCGTCAGGTATAAGTACAAGGATGAGTTCGCTGGTTCCTCCGCTCATAGAACAATCGAATTATCACATTGGAGCACTACCAACGCCCAAAAACACCAATTAGAAGTTTATAGAAATTCAATTATTAATCTTGTATCACAAGTATATTTTTTGCAGCTACTAATGGTAGTTCTAAAGATGCGTTTGTGTTAACCTGAGTTCGGAAGATCTCCCTCAACTGGACCAACTACATTTGCATTACTCATGAATACAGACGTCATTTTCCTCATCCCCCATAACACTGGTAGGGACGCAATTGGGATATGCGTTCTTGGAAGGGTAAACGGGAAAGGAAGTGAACCGGGATACGGATGAGGGGAAGTGCTGACCGCGACCTGCAATTTGGCGATTTCCGTGCAGTCACCAAGCGACCTGTCACGGATGCAATTGGGATATGCGTTCTCGGAAGGGCAAACGAGAAAGGAAGTGAACCGGGATGCGGATGAGGGAAGTGCTGACCGCGACCTGCAATTTGGCGATTTCCGTGCAGTCACCAAGCGACCTGTCACGGACGCAATTGGGATATGCGTTCTTGGAAGGGCAAACGGGAAAGGAAGTGAACCGGGATGCGGATGAGGGGAAGTGCTGACCGCGACCTGCAATTTGGCAATTTCCGTGCAGTCACCAAGCGACCTGTCACGGACGCAATTGGGATATGCATTCTTGGAAGGGCAAACGGGAAAGGAAGTGAACCGGGATGCGGATGAGGGGAAAAACTGACCGCGACCTGCAATTTGGCGATTTCCGTGCAGTCACCAAGCGACCTGTCACGGAGGCGTCGCCAGCCGCCGCCGCCGCCGCCCGCCCTTCCCCTTCCCTCGTCACGACGCCCCCGTCCCGCAGATTTATCTGCGCGCGCGATGAAAAAGGCACCGCCCGGGCGCGGCGAGGGCGTCGCCGGGCCGCGTCGTGCGTCACCATGGTGCTGCCGGCGACGTCAAGAGGCGCCCCGCTTCTCACGGTACCGCGCCTCCCAGTCGCCAACACACGCCCCTTGGAAAGGGAGAACAGAGTGGGGTGCGAAGAATCTCGCATATCTGTCAACAAAGGAAACGAGATGGAGTGATTCTGGATATTTATTTGTTAAGTGACTGCTACACGCGTTTGGAAAATGATTATTTGATGAACGCGGCGAGACATCCACGTCTCTTGACACTTAAAATTTGTAGAGGGCGTCACAGGAAATGATTTAAATATTAGTACCCCCATGGAAATATTGTTTAAGATACGATATTTTTATTGAATAGTTGAAGTATCGCAGTGTTGAAAACAGAAGTGATGTAGCATATATTCAATAATATATTCTGAATTTAAAAAAAGATTTTTTCTGAACGTGAATCAATAATTCTAAAAATACCATAGCTGACCGATTTTGCAAAACCCTTTTTCGGTAAATGAATATTCTTTGTTTATGGAGTAATTATGTACTGTAAAAAGCCCACTTTTGGAATACCTAGAGCACAGCAAAGAGTGGTCGAAATTCTGGTTTATTGTAAAAATATCTTTTTAAGTGTTTTTTTACACGAAATGGTTAAAAAAACAACTAATAATTATAATACACGAAACGATTTGCAAACACGGTCGTATTGTGGTCAATTGTAGTGGTCTAATAAAAAACCCAGCGTTTATAAGGTTTTCTAGTGTTTTGGTTGAAAGTGGTACATTTGATGAGGATGCCCAATTGTTCCCTTTGGCATTTGCACTTGCTGGCTGGCCAATATTCTATAATGGATATGACACTTCAAGAAGGTTGCTATTCTTTTTTTTCTGTCAGACGACGTCAATACGAAGTCTAAAAAGTCTTCTTGGAAAGACTTTTTTTTTAAACCTGTATTTGTGTCTTTATGAATAATTAGATAATCTAATTTAGCGAGAATTATGAAAGGTTGTGAGTTTGCAATGAAGCAAATATCGAAGTTAGTGACAATTTTTTGTCAAAACTTTATTTGCAAAATTTATTCTGAGTAGTCCGTCCATTGTTATTGTAACTATTAATTCTAACCAACAAATACTTACGTAATTTAGTACTAAGTTAATTGATGATTCCGAGCGCGCCAAGGTTGTTAGTTCCGTAAGCGTAGTACATGTTTTACTCGGAAGTTGGCGGTGATCTTTCGCTGCTGGATGGCGAGATCCGGCACCGACCTAGCGTCGGCTAGCGGGGTTTTCCCCAAGCAGGTTTTCCCACCAGCGACACACCCCAGCCCAGCGAGACACCCCCGCCGGGACAAGCTCTTAGCTCTCGACCGGTCTCCCGGCATATATGATAGTGTAGTGCATGTGTGTGTGTGTGTTGTGTGTGTGTGTGGTGTGTGTGTGTGTGTGTGTGTAAGTAAGGGGTGAGGATAGGACAAGCAAAAGGGAGGGAAGATCACCCGCGGTCCGTGGCCCTTGTTGTAGAGTACTTTAGCTAGTGTAGAAAATCCTAACACCGTCAGGACTCGAACCTAGGACCTCGCGATCAGAGGCACTGCTGTGACATCAGTTGATGCCCTGCGCACCTCTCCGAATAATTGTGATAAAATTAAAGACTGTCTCTAATGAATTAAATCATAACATCGATGTCATGCCTGAATCTGATGGTGAATTAAACCGATTTAATATTTTATGTAATATGTATATTTTATGCAATGTTAGTAGTCTCGTAAGTGGAATGTATTAAGTATGTCTGGATTAAATGAGCAAATGTGCAAAATTTAATAGTCAATGTGATAGAGTTTAACCATTACAATAGACACAATTCTAGTCCTTTTTACTGCCGTAGAAAATAATTATATGATCACAAATTATGTAAGGAGGGGTTACAAAGTACCAGTATCCCCTGAATCACATATTACAAATTGTCAACATCAACTGTACGTTTATTCCGATGATGTCACCATGCATTTGTACTCCGATAGTACAGGGTGTCTTGTTACATTTACTTCACGTGAATATTGGAAAAACCAACACGAATATATGTTCAACAGAAGCCACAACATGACAAACCTAACATAGCAAACGGAAGTCGCGAGTTTAATACTAGAAACTTCTCAAGATGTTGACAACACCGCGGTTCAATTTGCGTCACTTCTTTTGAGTCATCGTCCGAAAAAGAACGAATGGTCGCTGAGGTTTAAAGAAGCTCGTTCATCTCTAAGAAGCATCGTGTGCGACACTGACAACGACTTCCTCCTCCCACGTCCCATGAAACTTCGCAGAAGCAGGATGTTGCAGAAAAGCAGACGCCGGAGCAGCGGTTAGGAAGCTCGCCGCCTCTAGTACGCAACCCACCGCGGCGCCAGTCAACCGACGATACAGAGAAGAGGAGGAGGAAGAAGAAGAAGAAGAAGGACTGGCCGAGTTTAACTCAAATCTAGCATTGCGGCTGTTTCTACAGTGATTCTGGTCGGGAGATTCTAGGATTCCAGAACCTACTGAAGGGAATTTTCGGATACTACCTGAATGGATGGTTTCGAACTCAGCCTCTGCAGTGGAGGAGAATTTTAGCGACCTATTCTACTCTGATCGGTAGTTTTCCATGAATTATGCGAGCAAATACCAGGCGAATGCCAGAGCAGAACATGGGAAGCGATTTCCTTTCTTATCCCCTCCCCTCGCACTATACTACTGCGCATGTCGGGAAACCAGTCGAGAGCTTAGAGCTTGCACCACTGGGATAGATTTCTGGAAGGGGGAAAACCCTTTGCAAGCCGACGAGATCAGATCAACGCTTGAACACAGCAGTTTTCAGCGGTGGAGGAACACTGCCACCTTCCTAGTAAAACATTCTCTAACATAAATGCGACTCATGATTTTGCAGTTGACATACCCGGAAAACATCAATCAAGAAAGAGAAATTCTATACTGCTTGTACCGAGAGAACCATGTTCTATTTGGCATGAAAAAGTTCCGCAAGCGTAGGACAGTAGGCGATGGAAAATCATTTTGTTCGAGAGTAAGAACCTATACGATATACATAGGTGAAGCCAAGGTAGGGCAACGTAGGGGTACTTACACTCTTAAAAAGGCAAGAAATAGGTCTAAACATGTATCTGATAAAGAAAATGTTGACTGTGAAAATGAAAATAGGTGAAATAAGTTTTTATTGAATCTAAATTCAATACAAAGATGCAAAACATATTCAAAATATAAAATAGGATTAAACATTTTAAAAGAAGTTATTTCGAAGATATATTTCATCTTTCGAATTCGGTTTGTTATTTGGCAGTAATTTAAAAAAAATTAATTAATAACTCTCTAGCTGAACGCTGTATCTTCATCCTCATCTCTTCTCCTTCGTGAGTTTCGTCACGTGTGTGGGAGTTTCTGAAAAGGAGCGTGTTTTTTTGAGAAGAGATAATCGATCATGCCATTACGTGATGTAATCTTTCAAACGTATGTTTAAATAAAGGAAGTATACTAAGGAAAATGATGGGAGATTTCTAACACTGAAAAAGAACTGGAAAATTATTTTGCGACGAGAGGACATTTTTATTTGAATTTTTTGTTGTATTAGCAGGAAATCGATTTGAACTCTTAGCCAAAAATATTTGGCATATACGAATATATAACTCTTTTGAATGTTAGATTTAGATATGCTTTTATTATTCTTGCATCCAAAATCAACATTTATGAAATATATAAATAGTACTCCATATAGTTGGCACTTTAGCTCGTGTTTGAAACTTATTTTCGCATTGATCTGAGAATGAATGTTATCTTTACTTACTAACACTGTCAACAGTGGAATTGTAGTATTTATTTTGTGAATAAGTTACAATAGTTGATTTTAATAATGAAATATACCTTTATCATCGTCTCATCAAGAGTGTGGTTGTAATTATGGCCTGTTCCAAATTTATATTAAGATTTGGGGCGCCAGAAACAGGTTACATTAATTACTACCAAAGTTTTCCCATCTAATTTAAACAAAATTGTATAAACATCCAGCTAGCTTGGGTCGATGGGTCCGGATACAAATACTCGCTATCGCCTCGATAGCCGATTACCTGGTCTGCCAACTATACAGTATGGCGTGGAATCTGAAATGTAATAATTATCTGCTTCCAACTAATTAAAGATTATGATTGACAAATGAAAACTCCTTTCATTTCCAGAGAACAAAATTCAATAATTTATTTAACGTTAAGTTTTAACAATTAATTTTTTTATGGTCATGACCTTTTAAATACGTTATCTCTTTTGTACTGCAGTATTTCTTTACCGTTTTGCTTGCCGACGCTCCGTAGTCGTTTCTTCACTTGACCGTTGTTGGTTCCAAGTTTCGCTTCTTTCTTCCGGTCTTGCGCTGCTGCTGACACGTCCAGTCCCACACTGCATAAACTGTTTATCAGTTCTTATCCGACGCTCCCGGTTCCTAATCTTTCCCACTGGTTATGTAAAACATTAAAGTTCAACTGCAATATCCGAAAAAACTGTACAAGTCCTCCGCGAATTCACTTCTGACAAATAATTCTCAGAGTCCCGAAAAAAAAACTATTACTTCTCTCACAAAAAAATATACAAGTCCCACTTTCCTAATATAATGTCCGCAAACGATCTTTACACCACGACACCCAGAGTCAGAATGTTCTGTTCAATGTGTTCTTTAAGCCATCTAAAGCTAGCAGCGCCCAGAAACCAATCTCAACCAAACTATATCCAAAATTTTAGGCTAATTTTAGGCTAATTAAATGCTCTATTCCCGAATTTTAGGCTCCTCTGAATTTCCGAAAATCGTGGGGCGCTGCTAGCTTTAGTCTAAAGCTAGCAGCGCCCACCCAGAATCTATCTCAAAATCAATTGTAAAATCTGAAACCCATCCCAAAATTTAAGAATAATTTTAGGCTCTTGGAAAAAAATCATCCCCGCCTTCAAATTCCAAAAATCAGGGCTGTACAAAACGAAACAAATAACATTGGTTCTTATGGGCGAATAAACATCAAAATCAAAAACCTTAGGAAAAATCTGAAAACCCTCCCAAAAGTTAAGAATAATTTTAGGCTCTTGGAAAAAAATCATCCCCGCCTTCAAATTCCAAAATTCAGGGCTGTACGAAGCGAAACAATTAACATTGGTTCTTATGGGTGAAATAACACCAAAATCAAAAAAACCTTAGGAAAAATCTGAAACCCCTCCCAAAAGTTAAGAATAATTTTAGGCTCTTGGAAAAATCATCCCAGCCTTCAAATTCAAAAATCAGGGCTGTACAAAGTCGAAACAATTAACATTCGTTCTTACGGGTGAAATAACAGCAAATCAAAAAACCTTAGGAAAAATCTGAAACCCCTCCCAAAAGTTAAGAATAATTTTAGGCTCTTGGAAAAAAATCATCCCAGCCTTCATATTCCAAAATTCAGGGCTGTACAAAGCGAAACAATTAACATTGGTTCTTACGGGTGAAATAACAGCAAAATCAAAAAACCTGAGGAAAAATCTGAAACCCCTCCCAAAAGTTAAGAATAATTTTAGGCTCTTGGAAAAAAAATCAACCCCGCCTTCAAATCCTAAAAATCAGGGCTGTACAAAGCGAAACAATTAACATTGGTTCTTACGGGAGAAATAACACCAAAATCAAAAAAACCTTAGGAAAAATCTGAAACCCCTCCCAAAAGTTAAGAATAATTTTAGGCTCTTGGAAAAAAAATCATCCCCGCCTCAAATTCTAAAAATCAGGGCTGTACAAAGCGAAACAATTAACATTGGTTCTTACGGGGTGAAATAACACCAAAATCAAAAAACCTTAGGAAAAATCTGAAACCCCTCCCAAAAGTAAGAATAATTTTAGGCTCTTGGAAAAAAATCATCACCGCCTTCAAATTCTAAAAATCAGGGCTGTACAAAGCGAAAACAATTAACATTGGTTCTTACGGTGAAATAACACGAAAATCAAAAACCTTAGGAAAAATCTGAAACCCCTCCCAAATGTTAAGAATAATTTTAGGCTCTTGGAAAAAAATTATCCCCGCCTTCAAATTCCAAAATCAGGGCTGTACAAAACGAAACAAATAACATTGGTTCTTATGGGCGAATAAACACCAAAATCAAAAACCTTAGGAAAAATCTGAAACCCCTCCCAAAAGTTAAGAATAATTTTAGGCTCTTGGAAAAAAATCATCCCCGCCTTCAAATTCTAAAAATCAGGGCTGTACAAAGCGAAACAATTAACATTGGTTCTTACGGGAGAAATAACACCAAAATCAAAAAACCTTAGGAAAAATCTGAAACCCCTCCCAAATGTTAAGAATAATTTTAGGCTCTTGGAAAAAAATTATCCCCGCCTTCAAATTCCAAAAATCAGGGCTGTACAAAACGAAACAAATAACATTGGTTCTTATGGGCGAATAAACATCAAAATCAAAAAACCTTAGGAAAAATCTGAAAATCCTCCCAAAAGTTAAGAATAATTTTAGGCTCTTGGAAAAAATCAACCCCGCCTTCAAATTCTTAAAATCAGGGGCTGTACAAAGCGAAACAATTAACATTGGTTCTTACGGGTGAAATAACACGAAAATCAAAAACCTTAGGAAAAATATGAAACCCCTCCCAAAAGTTAAGAATAATTTTAGGCTCTTGGAAAAAAATTATCCCCGCCTTCAAATTCTAAAAAATCAGGGCTGTACAAAGCGACCAAATTAACATTGGTTCTTACGGGTGAAATAACACGAAAATCAAAAACCTTAGGAAAAATCTGAAAACCCTCCCAAAGTTAGAATAATTTTAGGGTCTTGGAAAAAAATTATCCCCCGCCTTCAAATTCCAAAAATTCAGGGCTGTACAAAGCGAAACAATTAACATTGGTTCTTACGTGCGAATAAACACAACTCACTATGAAAGAACTCACTATGAAGAAAAAAATACATATTTGAAGGAAAAATCTCCATCTGCAATTTTGTAGTTGGAGGAAGGACGTTGAATAAAAATTCAAAATTTTGCAATTTTCGAAAATTTAGAGTTTACCGTGAACATCGTACCTATGTCACCATAATATGTGCATTTAACTCTGTTCTTACAAGAAATTTAACAGAAAATTTGGAGCAGTTTTGAGAAAAGTTTAAAAACGTCGGGGTAGCTTCATGTAAAGTTCCCCAAAATTGTATAGAATCTTTTTCCAATCTCAAAGCTTCACTCAAACCAGATCGTGCAGGGAATATCCTTTTTGGAAGAAATCGTACGTATGGTTTAGGTGCTAGCAGTGTTGACGGAAGGGACGGGGACGGACAGATGGACGTTTTCCTTTCAGTTGGTTTTTGGGAAATCAAGGACCAACAAAAAACGGGTTCTGGCTACACCACGTGTTAAGGGTTTTTTTTTCTTAATTTAGCAACTGGATTTTATCCAGTTTTTCGTCATCACGACCAGACAACTAATTTTTTGCTGGCGAAAATTCGCCATTTTCCCCGCAGCATTATATAACTTTCCCTATACTACGTATATTACTCTGTATTTAAGTAGTGTTTATTGTCGAGAGAACAATTTTTATACATGGTGGTAGTTTCCTTATTGCTTTTATCTTCGAAATTCTCTTATCCTGAAATGACTGACAGTAAGCACAGGTGTCACTGTCACGTCCTTGTGTGCACTGATTACTATTTACACTATTTACATTTTAACTGCTCCATCACTGCACCATCTTCTTTGACAGGGTGTAGGGGCAGCGAGGGGCTCCTGGTGGTGGCGCGGGAGTTTTTAGGTGCGGATTGGCCTACGCCAGACGATGCCCGCGGCCGAGGCGGCCCCCGCCGGGCACAGTTCTATTTATTTACACACACGGGCGGTATTCGGCAGGGACCAGGTCTGGACGGTGTGCTTGTAATAGCAGGCGCCACTACGTCGGTAAAGCTAGCACCCCCACTTTCTCAAACTCAAAAAATTGCTTGCGCCATAATTTTGGGGCTAATTTCAGCCCCCTTCTAAAAATTTTGGGCTACCTCCCAACACCTTGAAATTACGATTTCAAAATTTTGGCCGGTAAAGCTAGCACCCCCACTTACTTAAAATTCAAATTTTTTTGCACGGTCAAAACAAGTGAATTTTGGGCTTCTGGGGGCCACTTTTCAAATTTCGAAAACACCCACCTAAATACGAAAACAAAAATCAAAACCACTCCTAATTCTCAAATTTCAAAATTTCTCCCACCATAAGTTCGGGATATTTTGGGCTCTTCAGTGACACCAGAAACATTATTTTGGTACCCTACAATCTCCGAAATTAAGGTTAAAAATTGTGGGTTGTTAATTGAACACCCACCCGTACTGAAAATTCGAAAATATTTGTGTGGTCGTAAACGTGCGAAATTTTGTTCCTTTTCAAAATTTCGAAACTCACCCCTACGTACGATAACAAATATTTAAAACCATCCAATAGCAACTCAACTCAAAAAATCTTGGCCATAATTTTGGGTTCTTTAGTGTCATCAAAAAACACCCCGAAATCAACTTAGCAGAAACGAGGATGGAGAAGCTAGAATCTCAACTATCTCAAAACTAGGAAATCCGGAGAAACTTCACATATATTCTGGAAGAATTATACCGTACACGTGTATTTCCAACATTAAAAAAGAAAAAAAATGTATTTGTTGAGAGTTTTACCATTTATTCGGACAGGATCAATATCAAGCCTTGAAATAATTACTTTAATTCATTCCTATGTAAATATCCAATATGGACTTATTAAATATTTCATACAAGAAAAATTCTCTCCAAAAAGCAGCGACGAATTAAAAGATAAAATAGTTATTTAACTATATATCTACAATTCTAAAATCACAATCAATAATAGAGAAATCCAAAAATGGGAAAAGAATAATGCCTAGTATAAAAGGCAAACTACATTTTTTCTCAATCTTTCATTCGTCCAAAAAAAAAAAAAAAAAGAAAACAAACTTAACTAATAAATGTAAATATGGAATTTACTAACAATTGAACACATACCAACAATAAGATGCGATTTTGAAATAATTTGGGCATTGCCATGTTTTTCATGAAAAAGAAAAGCAAAGTAAAAAAAAACTGTCCGAAATACTTACCGATCTCAAATATTTGTTGGGTTTTTTTCAAACTAAACTACAGGTATTTCGCTTCAATCAATTCAATGTTCTACAAATAACATGCACATTATGGCAAAAAATCGCGACACGCATATCATTTTGGGGTAGATGGATTCTTTTTGAAAAGAATTGAATATTAATCAAAACACCCTATTTTCCTGCAAAATTCAATATTTGTGTTGTTATAAAACCTAAACTACAAGGATTTCGTTCCGGGAAATTTAATGTCATATACAACACATAACAGGGAATACGGCTGTACTCTCTAATAATTTTGGACTACTCACTTTGTTTTAAAAAGATTGGAAAATTAGTGTAAAAACTATTATATAAATTTTGATCATAATTTGGTTTATCACTAAATAAACTCCAAAATACTGTACTAATTCAGAAGAGGAATTTATTTAGAATTGCTCATACATTGGCCATCAATATGTCAACTTCAAATAATTTTGGACTAGATTCGTTCTTATTAAAAATGAAAGGAATATTAATCAAAACAGTCCTAACTTTTTTCCGATATTCAATATTTGTGTTACCTTAACTACAGGTATTTCGCGTTTGATAATGTCATTTTCAAATACATGATAAGGATTACGGCTGTACTCAGAAAAAATTTTAGGCTCCTCTCTTTGTTTACCAAAAAATGGAAAATTCTCGTGAAACTACAATATACTTCTTGACCACTTTCTCATTCCTCACAAAATAAACTCCAAAATACTTTACTAATTCAAAAAGAGAATTTATTTACATTTGCACATACATTGCTTCTCAATTTGCTAATCTCAAATAATTTCGGACTAGAAACGTTCTTATTGAAAAATAAAGGAATAATAATCAATAGAATAACTTTTGTTTTTGCTATCCAATATTTGCGATCTTATAAAAACCTGAACTACAAGGATTTCGTTCCTGGCAATAAAGTTCCATATACAACACATGATAGAGAATACGGCTATACTCATGAATCATTTTGAACTTCGCGGTTTCTTCTCCAAGAAAAGAAAAATTCGCGTGAGAACTACAATATACATTTCACCACGTTTCCACTTCTGAAAAAGTAAACCCCAAAATTCTGTACCAATTCAAATAATTTATTAACAATTGCACATAAATTAGCTAATAATATTCAAATCTCAAATAATTTTGGGCTATATTAGATCGTATTAAAAAAGGGATATTAGTCAAAACCAGTCCATATTTTTTTTTCGATATTCGTCATTTCCGTTCTTATAAAACCGGAAGTACTAGGATATGGCTCATGGCATTGGCGTGTGACATACAATACATATTAAGGAATACGATTATACACACAAATAATTTTGGGCTTCTCTTTCTTTTCCAAAAAGTGGAAAATTCTCGTGAGAAATACAGTATAACTTTTAAATAATTTTTCATTCCTCACAAAATTATTTCTGAAATACTTTAATAATTCAAATGAGGAACTGATTCACAATTGTTCATGCATTACCTATCAAGATGCCAATCTCAAATAATTTTGGGCTAGCACCGTTCTTATTGGAAAAATTTGGAATATTCATCAAAACACACCCAATTTTTTTCGATATTCAACATTTGCGTTCTTATAACACCTGAATTACAACGATTTGGCTCCTGGAAATTGAAGGCCATATACAACACATGATACGGAATACAGATATACTAACAACTGATTTTGGCTTCTCTCTTTCTTTTCCAAAAAAAATGGAAAAATTCTCGTGAGAACTAGAATATACCTTTTTACTAATTTTTCATTCCTCACAAAAAAATTGCTGAAATACTTTACTAATTCAAATGAGAAATTTCTTAGCAATTGCCCATTTATTACCTATTAATATGCTAACCTCAAATAATTTTGGGCTAGCACCGTTCTGACTGAAAAAAATAGAACATTAATCAAAACACACCCACTTTTTTCGATATTCAATATTTGAGTTCTTATAACACCTGAACTACAACGACTTAGTTTCCGAAAATTGAACGTCATATTCAACACAATATAGAGATAGGTATTATACCCACAAATAATTTTGGGCTTCTCTCTTTCTTTTCCAAAAAATGGGAAATTCTCGTGAGAACTACAACATGCCTTTCGATTAATTTTTCATTTCTCACAAAATAATCTCTGAACTACTTTACTAATTCAAATGGGGAATTTATTAGCAATTGCTCATACATTACATATCAATATGCCAATCTCAAATAATTTTGGGCTAGCACCGTTCTGACTGAAAAAAATAGAATATTAATCGAAACACACCCACTTTTTTTCGATATTCAATATTTGAGTTCTTATAACACCTGAACTACAACGACTTAGCTTCTGAAAATTGAACTTCATATTCCACACATTATAGAAAATTCTATTAAAACCCACAAATAATTTTGGCCTACTCTCTTCCCTATCCAAAAAATGGAAAATTCCCGTTAGGAATACAACATACTCTATTCACCAGTAAGAACCAATGTTAATTGTTTCCCTTTGTAAAGCCCTGAATTTTGGAATATGAAGGCTGGGATGATTTTTTTCCAAGAGCCTAAAATTATTCTTAACTTTTGGGAGGGGTTTCAGATTTTTCCTAAGGTTTTTTGATTTTGCTGTTATTTCACCCGTAAGAACCAATGTTAATTGTTTCGCTTTGTACAGCCCTGATTTTTTGAATTTGAAGGCTGGGATGATTTTTTTCCAAGAGCCTAAAATTATTCTTAACTTTTGGGAGGGTTTTCAGATTTTTCCTAAGGTTTTTTGATTTTGATGTTTATTCGCCCATAAGAACCAATGTTATTTGTTTCGTTTTGTACAGCCCTGATTTTTGGAATTTGAAGGCGGGGATAATTTTTTTCCAAGAGCCTAAAATTATTCTTAACTTTTGGGAGGGGTTTCAGATTTTTCCTAAGGTTTTTGATTTTGGTGTTATTTCACCCGTAAGAACCAATGTTAATTGTTTCGCTTCGTACAGCCCTGAATTTTGGAATTTGAAGGCGGGGATAATTTTTTTCCAAGAGCCTAAAATTATTCTTAACATTTGGGAGCGGTTTCAGAGTTTTCCTAAGGTTTTTGATTTTGGTGTTATTTCACCCGTAAGAACCAATGTTAATTGTTTCGCTTTGTACAGCCCTGAATTTTAGAATTTGAAGGCGGTGATGATTTTTTTCCAAGAGCCTAAAATTATTCTTAACTTTTGGGAGGGGTTTCAGATTTTTCCTAAGGTTTTTTGATTTTGGTGTTATTTCACCCGTAAGAACCAATGTTAATTGTTTCGCTTTGTACAGCCCTGATTTTTAGAATTTGAAGGCGGGGATAATTTTTTTCCAAGAGCCTAAAATTATTCTTAACATTTGGGAGCGGTTTCAGAGTTTTCCTAAGGTTTTTGATTTTGGTGTTATTTCACCCGTAAGAACCAATGTTAATTGTTTCGCTTTGTACAGCCCTGATTTTTAGAATTTGAAGGCGGGGATAATTTTTTTCCAAGAGCCTAAAATTATTCTTAACTTTTGGGAGGGTTTTCAGATTTTTCCTAAGGTTTTTTGATTTTGATGTTTATTCGCCCATAAGAACCAATGTTATTTGTTTCGTTTTGTACAGCCCTGATTTTTGGAATTTGAAGGCGGGGATAATTTTTTTCCAAGAGCCTAAAATTATTCTTAACTTTTGGGAGGGGTTTCAGATTTTTCGTAAGGTTTTTTGATTTTGGTGTTATTTCACCCGTAAGAACCAATGTTAATTGTTTCGCTTTGTACAGCCCTGATTTTTTGAATTTGAAGGCTGGGATGATTTTTCCAAGAGCCTAAAATTATTCTTAACTTTTGGGAGGGGTTTCAGATTTTTCCTAAGGTTTTTTGATTTTGGTGTTATTTCACCCATAAGAACCAATGTTAATTGTTTCGCTTCGTACAGCCCTGAATTTTGGAATTTGAAGGCGGGGATGATTTTTTTCCAAGAGCCTAAAATTATTCTTAACTTTTGGGAGGGTTTTCAGATTTTTCCTAAGGTTTTTTGATTTTGATGTTTATTCGCCCATAAGAACCAATGTTATTTGTTTCGTTTTGTACAGCCCTGATTTTGGAATTTGAAGGCGGGGATGATTTTTTTCCAAGAGCCTAAAATTATTCTTAAATTTTGGGATGGGTTTCAGATTTTACAATTGATTTTGAGATAGATTCTGGGTGGGCGCTGCTAGCTTTAGACTAAAGCTAGCAGCGCCCACGATTTTCGGAAATCCAGAGGAGCCTAAAATTCGGGAATAGAGCATTTAATTAGCCTAAAATTAGCCTAAAATTTTGGATATAGTTTGGTTGAGATTGGTTTCTGGGCGCTGCTAGCTTTAGATGGCTTGTTCTTTAACCCATTATGGTTCGGTAAGCGTCCCTCATTCTATTTTTTTCAAAACACAGCGGCAAAATTAGACTGTCTAATCTTCACTAGCCAACCCGTGCGTCTCTTACAAACCCAAGTAGCCATGACCCCGTCAGTCATTCGTTTTTGAACCAACCACATCTTATTTTCTTTAGCTATCTAGCCAGCGTCCTAACATCTTCAAGGCCTGTGTACAGTTTGTTGACCTTGCCAACCTCTGCGCTGTCGTTGCTAAGGCCGTATACCGCCATATTGTATACCCATTTATCCACCCCATGTACAGCTAATATCATTAAATAAAATCTATAATATTCTGGTATATCACAATAAAAACTAGAAATCATTGTCTTCAGGCCCAGAATTCGAAGGTTCTCTATAATTCTCAGTGAACTGATAATCCGATCCCAAAAAGTAAACAAAATAATACGTTGGTGTCATATCTCTGAAAAGAAAACCCGGCAAATCTGCATTTGTTTTATGCCTTTCTAGTCATATGCACGAATAATGGTCTGATCCTTAATGCACCCCATACAAAACCATGAATGAGGCGTACTGGCGAATGAGGCCATTTGGAGGAAATGAGACACGTTTCTGTTAGTTTCCTCATAAAAAATACAAAGTGTTAACACACCAATTGGTCCTGCTAGTAGCAGACATCTTTCATAAAACGAACACGAACCAATACGTATAACCACCAACATTCTCGAGCCCATTTTCCTCGGTTACAGAGATTGCGTCCCTTGTGTGGAAGTTACAAATTTCTCTTAGCCCACAGGTACTAGACATGGTACCCGATAACCAGGCCTTAGGCATGGTTACCGTTTACACTTCCAAATACCGCCAAACGCTAAGAAAATTCTACCAGAAACCTTTAAAAACCAAATAGTGTATCAAAGACGTGCAGAATCTGCAAGTAAATGTGAATGAGAGGGACAGAGAGGGACAGAGAACGGCAGAGAGAGACACACAGAAACAGACAGGGACAGGGAGGGAGGGAGAGACTGAGAAACGGTGGTGGGAGGGGAAAGAGGGAGATGAAGAGCAGAACAACGTCTGTCGGGTTTTCCTAGTACACTACAATGTTTTATCAATATATCTCGAAGTCTGTTAAAAATGGCATGGAGGTTTTGCATCAAGCGATTCACTTACGTCCATCATGTGATAACCAAATCCGTTCCGTCCGTCGCCCGGTGGCGTCTCGCTTCCACGAGCGCCAGCGGCGCAGCGCGGCGTGCGGAGCGCGGGCGAGCGGGGGCGCCGGGCGGCGCGCGGGGTCGGCTGGCGGAGCGCGTGTTTCACGGTTGGACAGGCGCGTCTCGGCGCCCGCGCCCGCGGCAGCGGCGGCGGCGCGACGCCGCGCCCGTAACTCACGCCGGCCGTATATCGCTCGACGCGCCACCGCCGCAGCGACCGCAGCCGCCGCGGCGCCGCGCCAGCGCGACCTCCGGCCCGGGCGCCGCCCTCCGCGTGCCCACGCGCCGCTCGCTGGGCCCCGCGCGGATGATAGGAGCGTGAAGAGAAAGCGGGGGACAGAGAAGGAAGAAAGAAAGGAAAGGCAAGAACGAGATTGGGAAATTTGTAAATAAATAAACATCAAGTTTAGAAAGAAGAGAGAGAATGAATGAGAAGGGAAAGAATGAATTGAAGCAAGGGAGGAAGCAAGGGAGGAAGCAAGGGAGGAAGCAAGGGAGGAAGCAAGGGAGGAAGCAAGGGAGGAAGCAAGGGAGGAAGCAAGGGAGGAAGCAAGGGAGGAAGCAAGGGAGGAAGCAAGGGAGGAAGCAAGGGAGGAAGCAAGGGAGGAAGCAAGGGAGGAAGCAAGGGAGGAAGCAAGGGAGGAAGCAAGGGAGGAAGCAAGGGAGGAAGCAAGGGAGGAAGCAAGGTGGGCCCCAAGAGAATTATAATACCGTGAAGTGAAAGCGGGGAAAAAGTAGAAAGAGAGAAGGAAGAAAGTAAAGAAAAGAAAAGCAAGAACGAACGTGAAAAATTAGTAAATCAAGTTAAGAAAAAAGAAAGGAAGGAATTAATGAAAGCAAAAAAAGAGAAAGAAAATAAATACGAAAGAAAAAAGAAATAGAGTAAAAAATAGAAAGCTTTTTGTCATTAGTAAAATGTTATATAAGAGTTTAATAAAGTAAAAAGCTGTATTTTCAGCATTACGCCATCTTGAGTGTTACCAATAAATGACATAAAATATACTACAAATGGTTGAAAACTTATTTCTTATTTTTAACATTCTTATTTTTCGTACAACACCGCAAGTGCTGTACGTAAACCTACAATAACGATAAAACCCACGAAGAGCAGAGCTTCAATTCGTACTCCGCGACGTGTTATTATTAACGGTTGACGCGCGCGCGTATATTTCCCACATGGTCGCTATTAGCGTGCACTGCCACCTCGCGGTGCTCGACTCATCCGCGGACAAGGCAGCTGAGGCGACAGTACGCTCGAGCAAATTTCGCACCTAGTCCTATTCGTCGTCACCGCCGCCGCCAGTGTGTGTGTGTGTGGGGGGGCGAGAGGAGGCAGAGTGGAGCGGGGCGTAGAGACCGGGCGGGGCCGAAAGGGGAAGTGCGGGCGGTCAAGGGTGAAACGCAGCGGGGAAAGGCTGGGGCAAGGGTTGAAGTGACGAGAGGGGAGCGCTAGGAACGGCCATGTAAGGCGAGGTGGTGCGAATCTGAGAAGTGTGGAGCGGGCTGGCACGAGGAAATGCGGGGCTGGGTGGGGGGAGGACTGAACTGGGTGAGGGGAATACTTGGCAGAACTTGGGGGGGGGGGGCAGGACGGACTGGAGCGGGTTGGAGCGGAGCGGGTTGGAGCGGAGCGGGTTGGAGCGGAGCGGGTTGGAGCGGAGCGGGTTGGAGCGGAGCGGGTTGGAGCGGAGCGGGTTGGAGCGGAGCGGGTTGGAGCGGAGCGGGTTGGAGCGGAGCGGGTTGGAGCGGAGCGGGTTGGAGCGGAGCGGAATGTGGCAGAGAGGACGGAGAAGGCCAGAGCAGGAAGGATGGATGTCGAACTGGGCAGGACAGGACAGAGCGGAGTGGAGTGTGGCGGGATTGAGCGGAGACGAACGGAGCTGGTCTAGGCAGGGCGGGACGGAGCGGAGCGTGGCGGAGTGGAACAGGACGCAACGGAACGGGGAAGGGTCGAGAGGGGCGGAGCGAGGCGAGGTGAGGTGGAGCGAAGTGCAGGGTGAAGGAGACGCGTCGTGCCTCACGCTCCGCTCATTAGCGGGTGATGGAGAGCGCCGCTAGCACTGCCAGCGGCTAAAATCGGCGCTCGCCGCTCCCCCCGCTCCCGGCCCCCGCGCTCGCACCGCCTCGGCGCGTCCTCACATGTGAGGTGCGCTTGGTTGCAGGGCTGTCCCCAGATGCCTCTTTACGTTGGATCAGTGGCCTCAAAATATTTTAGCCGCGACTTTATATGAAGTCACGAGAAGAAGCAGACTTTAAGATTTTTTCACGTTATTTTATGTCGCCCATTACATTGCGCCTCGATTTAAAGCTCCAGAACGTTCAATATTTCAGCTGTAAATGATAATTCACGACAATGTAGTACTAATAATTGTATTACAGAAATACTGCTACGAAAATTGTACAGCAAAGTTTCAAAACGGTAAGTTTATTTCCAAGTGACAATAATATAAATCCTACATTTTATATAGAGTTTTTATGAACGTGAATTTTTTCACTTGAAAAAACCTATTAGTTATCGTATCTTCGAGCATTTTTTTCCGTAATTTGATCAGTCTTGAATTCTCTTGTGAACTGAAAATAACCAACTCAGAGAACAGTAGTACGTCATTGGGAATTTGTTTTCACCTACAAATGCTTTTAGGGTACATTTTGAAAAATATTTTACATTGAATAATCCGAATTTTTGATACTACACGTAAGTTATATACGATTTTACATCTGTATTAATTTGAAATGATTTTTCAAAGTTTCTCCATAGAAAAGACTGAAAATATTACTTCAATGAAAAAGAAATAATATTTCACGTCCAGCTTGATTTTTGTTTCTACAACAAAGGTCTCGCAAGGACTATTAAGATCGTATTTTACTTCAAATTTATACTGTGGTTTACCGGAACGAGCTTTCTGTCTTGGCAGAAAACAAGCAGCGTTTAAGTCTGGCGTATTCCATTTTGCCTTTGGACAACCCTGCTCGTTTGCCTCCCGTGCCAATACTAATCTGTGCTCGTTCGAACAGCTGTTCCGTAAATTAGGTCACTAGACTTTCGTTTTGTTGTGTCTGTGGAGGAACGCAGCTACACGGCGTGTGATCGTTCGCCCTGCTTCAGATCTCCACTGCAACACTTTGTCGCCCTTGCCAATACTAATCAGCGCATGTTCAACCAATTGCTGCAGGTTTGACTAGGTTTCAAAATTTGCCGTTTCTCTACAAATTTCAGCACGACTCTCGTGCTGGTAAGATCATGTGAATCGACATACCACACGTTTATGTTTAGACTTATTGAAAATATTAAAGCGAATAATTTGAAAATCAGTAGAGCACTTCGTTAAAAATGTAAATAATGTAACTTCTTTCCAATCTTCATCAAATTTTAATGAAGTTTTATTGGAAATGGAAATATAATCAGAAGAATGATATAACCACATTTTTTAGTTAAGTTTGCCTTTTGTACAATACTAATGGTCTTACATGCATTCACTCATCGATTTGTGTTGCAGTTCAATCTTACTTGTAAGAAAAAAAATCTGCTTTTCCTATTCACTTCAGATAACTGGTTACTTCTGTATTAACAACATGAAATATTGATAGCAATCTGACCAACATCATTGTGTAATATAATATTCTTGAAGATTTAGATTATGAACGAAGAAGAAATCTAAAGAAAGGTCTTTAAAATTCTTATTGCCGTTCATGTGAATGTGTGCTAAGCTCTCACGGTGGTAGCATCTAGCAATCGTCACAGTCCAGTCTACTGTCTCCAAAAATTGACGTTCAAAAGAAGTCGAGTAATAGCACGATTTTTTTTATTATTGTGCAATTAAATTACGATCCTTGACCGTTGTCATGTCCAGGAAAGAATCACTTCATACCCTGACATCAGATGCTCACGTGGTGTTTTCAGAAACCTTGGTCCAATAAAGGCGGGCGTGAGGGCAATGAAGTCTCAAGGCTGCAACGAACAAGGCTTCTGCACCCAACGGTGACGCAGTGGCGGTGGACAAGGCACAGCGAGCGATTTACAGGGAGGAGGGCGGAGGATGTCACGAGGACGGTCGAGGAGTCGAAGGTGACAATGCGAAGCTATTGAAAATGAAGACTGGTTGGGTCACTTCGAAGTAAGGAGAGACAATTACTTGGTTCACTTCGAAGTTAGGACTGTCATACTCAAGTTCGCGGGTTCAAACCCGATCGAAGCCGTGAATTTTTAAGGGAGAAAAAATCCTTCGTACGGAGGGGCAGTAAAGCCGGCTGTCCCATGTTAGTAGATTTACTTGCATGTAAAAGATCCTCAAGCCTAAATGACGCCTCTGAGCTAAATTCAAGTCGCCTGTTTCGTCGCCCGAGATAATACCTTCTTTCTCCGCTAGGTGGTGAAAGGAGCGTAGTAGAAATTTGCGTGGTCAGGCGGAAGAGCGGGCCTGATGGCCCGAGTCTCGCCACGTAAAATAAGGCAGTAACTAACTAACTAACAATTCAGAAGAAAGTATAGATTTCAACGGAGAATAGATCAATTTAAAAAAAGAATGTATCAAAGCTTGTGAAATTTTAAAATGGTCAGGAATATGAGTATAGCAGATTTTAGGAAAGAGATAAAATTGGGATGAGAAAAAGGAGTCATCTCTAATTCTGTTGAAATTGTATCACATATATGAACACTGTGACAGTAGTGCAGATAATGGAGAGATGAAAAGAGTAAGTACGAGTAAAGGATGTGACCATGGATATTACAGAATATCCATAGATTTAGGAGAAGTAGTAAAGCTAAACGGCACAAATGAGAAAAGAAAGAAAGAATCAAGAAGTGAATGGGAAGAAGTGTAGCTACTGTCAATAAAAATTAAAGCAATGGCGAATAAAAGAAAGATAACTCTGGGAATATATACTCGTAGGAACTCAAATAATTCACAGAACAACTGAGAGTCAACAGACAAGAGGAAAGTGGCAAGCACGAACCAAAATTCACGAACAAGAAAGCCAGAATGGACGAGAGAGACGGCGACTGCGATGTGTCCCAGGAACGAGGCCCATGTCGGAAGCGACAGAAGCCACGATGACTGCAGAGACGCCAGCTGCGGGGGCGGACGCGACTAAGCCGAGGGTGCGGGGAAGATGAGGGCGGCAGCTGGGAAGAGAAAAACTCGAAGAATTCACAGCGCAAAAGAGCAATGTGATGATCAATAGACAAGGGGACAAAGCAAATCACATACCAGAAATCATGAACCAGAAAGCCAGGATGAACGAGTGAGGTAGCAACTATGATGTGCTCCACGAACGAAGCCCGTCTCGGAAGCGACGGAAGCAGGATGAACGAGAGAGGTAGCAAGTGCGATGTGCTCCTGGAACGAAGCCCGTCTTGGAAGGTCCGAGACGCCGGCTGCTCGCGCGGAGGCGACTGAAGTGCAGGTGAGGGAGAGACGAAGGCGAGGGCGGAGGCTGGGAAGAGAAAAACTAGAAGAATTGACAGCACAGACGAGCAACGTGATGGTCAATAGACAAGAGGGCAAAGCTAATCACATACCAGAAATCAAGAATTAGAAAGGCAGGATGAACGAGAGAGATAGCGAGTGCGATGTGCTCAAGGAACGAAGCCCGTCTTGGAAGCTCCGAGACGCCGGCTGCTCGCGCGGAGGCGACTGAAGTGCAGGCAAGGGAGAGACGAAGGCGAGGGCGGAAGCTGGGAAGAGAAAAACTGGAAGAACTGACAGCACAGAAGAGCAACGTGATGGTCAATAGACAGAGAGCAAAGCTAATCACATACCAGAAATCAAGAATTAGAAAGGCAGGATGAACGGGAGAGGTAGCAAGTGCGATGTGCTCAAGGAACGAAGCCCGTCTTGGAAGCTCCGAGACGCCGGCTGCTCGCGCGGAGGCGACTGAAGTGCAGCCGGGGGAGCGGCGAAGGCGCGGGGGGCGGCGCGGGCGGCAGCGGGGGCGGAGGCGGCGACGCAGCCTCCGACGAGGAGCTTCATTTGCATGCGCTCACTTCCAAAGATTAACACCGCCGGCAGAGAAGCGTTGCCGCGGAATTGCCAGCCGGGATATGAAAATAAGCCCCAAGTTTTTTATACAAGTTGAGCCGCCCGCGCTGCCTGCGCGCGCGTGGTGACGACGAGGGCAGGGGCGGGGGAGGGGGTGGGACGGGGAGCGGACGAGACGACGAGCGCCGCCGTAATGAAGACTGCGGCTTCCCTCCTCCCCGCGGCAGGGCTGTCCAAGGCGACGGGGGCGGAAAAAAATTCCCTTGCACGGAGACATCGTGTTTCGGAGACGGTGTCTGCGGGCCAGGACCAGGAATTTGCGGCTGGGTTCTTAAGGCCACTGTCAAGCCAGGCAGAGTGTGTTTTAAAATGCTTCTCCCTGCGTTTTGGATATTGTAATCATGTAATCAGGAACACATACTCAGAACGGATATTTATCTGTTGGTCTATCAATAATTTACTTGCTGCTAATGGTGAGAACATTCCGTCGGAGTGGGAGCTTTTAACTGCCAAAAAGATTGAGTGAAAATTTGAAATTGGAATGGTATTCACACACATTTTGATCATGCTTATGAAGTAAGTATTGTATCTAAGGGGAAAATATAATTAATTTTAAATGGGCGTAATGCTCCGTTAATCTAACGTACGTATCAGATTTTTCTAAATGCCATTGCTTGTCAGGCAGGCTCTTATGTTCTTCAGACGCATATTCTAAAGCAATGATGAGAGAAATGCTTTCCATATAAATAATTATTTCATATATTTTTGAATTAGAGACGAAAACCGTCGAATTGTTCTCTCAAACCGTCGAATTACACTTTTTAACTTACAGCTTTTTCTCGAGAAAACGAAGCTGTTTTTAACTTAAATTTGATTTCGAATTGTTTAGGTAAAAATGTACGGTCTGGTGAGAAACTATTTCAATCTCCGGATATCGAGATGTATTTTTGATCTTTTGGTGACGTACTTTCGATCTCTAATTCAGACACTCCTTCAAAGCATAGAAGTATGAGAAACCGTATGCATTTTCATCAACGACATATTCACATTACACCAAAATATCAATGTTCAATTATTTTCATGATTAGTTTTCACTTGGCTTTCTAACCTCCAAAAAGATATGTAAATAATAACTTGAAACAATACTTAAATGCTTTAATAATTTATTCCGTAAATATTTGCATCTTCTGATTTTATAGCGCATTTACACTCCACTGAAACGATTCAAGAATAAAAAGAAAACAATGTCAACTTCAAAGGTAGATTGCAACTAATACGTTTTATTTGATGCCAACATGTCTTTCATCTTTACGACAACGTAAAGTAGTTTGCACAATTCCGTAGTTACTGAACAAGTGCCTCCCTTTAGGTACTTCCTACTTGTATGTCTCGCATGTTTACGATTTCAAACATATTTTTTGTTACACCACTTCCAAGGCCCTGTGCGAAAAGTTCCCGAGAGGACAACCTTCCAGCTTCTCCTCGCGAGCTCCAGCGCTGGGCGAAGTGCCGGCTCGCTTTGTGTAGAGTGCGAAGCGCCAGTCTACGCTACGCGAGTTGCGGGTTGCGTCCCGCAGGCGCTACTTCGAGTTACGCACAGTCAGCCGATGTTCTGACACTGCAACACACCCTTTCCTCAGCAACACAGCTCGCTCTTCTCACGGCTTCAGTGGCAGCTATAGTGCCTTCTTCTCATAAATACGTACGCTGCGTTTTGCTTCCTTACTACTGGCAAAATAGGACATTCTATTTGGCCTATTCCCTTTTAGAACATTTGGTGAGGGCAGAGTGCTTTCAGGGCAGAGTAGTCTTTTCCCCCCTAGGTACTGGGGTTAAAATCCAGATCAATCAAAGTGAAATTTGTGATGAACAAATGGGTTGGAGGTAGAACACATCATGTTTCTATTTATTGAGATCATATCATTACCACAGCCTATCCATCAAAGTTACTTTATCACAGGTATGGTAGAATAAGGACGAAATTGATGATAATAATAATATGTTCCTTCGCAGCTATCACGAAGAATAAATTATATTGTAAAAGTGTTGTTATTTCCTAAAAATAAATCAATTCAGTTCCGTTAATATTCAGTTTAAAGAGAAAGAAGTAGAATGTTATGTATAAGAAATTACCTTTTATTTTGCAAGGAATGCCTTTATTACAAACACCTTTGCAGTAACTTTAAGAGACGAAACTATAAGCAGACCTCCAACGTTCCATGGCACGTTTTCTCTGGTATGTCTCCAGTATGTTGAATGTCATTCACTTTCCAACATGACCTAATTTTCCCTCATTCGTTCATTTGATACCAAAGTACGTGCCTGTTTCGTCTTCCGATCACACTAATATCCTTTGTTTTTTATACCATTTCTCAATGCTACACATCTTTTGAAAAAACTTTTCCTGATCTCTCTTTTTATTTACACGCTTTACCCTTTCTTGTCATCACATTTTCGGGCAATCTAAGTCTATTTTCCACTTTCTTGGAATGCGTCGTCCATCTTCCACTTCCTTTTGCTCTTCCTCCCAACGCCTCCCAGTGTCTTCTCGCCCTACGCCGTCCGCCCTCACTGTGCCTGCAGTCTTCCTGAACCGTCCCTGCCACCAGCGCCATAGCCGCCACCGTTCCTCCTAAATTCGTTTACATATTGTCTCGCTGAATGAAGCGCCCGCTTACCCAACAGCGCCATAATAATTTACACAATATAAAAGAGACAATTTCTTAAGTCATGCAAAAGAAAATCGCCGAGGAGGAAAGAACAAAAAAGGAACACAAAAAAGGCGAGCGACGACGGGCTAAGGGAGTAAAGAAACACAGGGGTAATGCAAATATATTTTGTCGCGATCTTGTTTATATGCTAATACAGATTAGCAATGCAATTTCCAAAGATAGGCGGCTTTATATAATGAAACATGGCAAGCGACATTTGTTGGGGTTGATCCGCCCCCCGCGAAGGGCCGACCGCAACCGATCGGAAAGGGGTGAGGGTGGGGGGGGCGGGGGAGGGGGCGGCTGTGGGCGACGGGCCAGCTCGTGGCCACCGGGCGAGGGCGAGAGCGCGGGACGCTGAAGCAGCGGTAATTCTGGAAAGGGCATTAGCAGGTCAATGGGGTGAGGGTCAAATTCGCAACCGCTAAAGGACACGACCCCGGAACTCATTTCTTTCAGGAATTTGCTGTCGAATAAAGTAATGACCATTACATTGAGTAATTTGCTGTTATATTTACTCACTGTAATGATTTGAATATAAAGACGTGTTGAATTTGCTTAGAAGACCACTCACTTAAGTAGATGCTATTGTGTTGGTACTCTTTTCTCAATGTATTCTGCAAATCTATGTAACAGGCAATATGTGAATAGATATATTAGCAACTTATACTGTATTTTAGGGTTTAACACACCTGTGTTGTGTTTCACTCACTAATCTATATTTTTAATCATACCAGGATCTTGGAAAACTAATACTTTGGATTCAAGTCCCAGAAGAGACATATTTACTGAGAAAAGTTTGTAAAACGATCTTTATAATTAAAAAAATGCTGGTAACAAACTTCGCATAAAACTGTTTTAAAAAATTGGCACACACACTGCTCAAGAACAACAAAAAACATTCACTTATAACATTGCAATGAATTAATTTTTTAACAGAAAACGGTCATTACAAATAATGTAATATCATAATATGGTATGTACACAGATTAACATTAATTTTCATACCAAAACTATCAAAATGTTGCTGTTCCATAACGCAACACGTCAATAGCCAATATTAAATTAAATAACGCGCGGCTTCTTCCTTGGAATCTTGCTGACTCATGTCAGTTTTGTCGTAAGCTGTGACGAACCGAGTGTAAGAAGTCAGTCGGTACTCGCAGAATGACAAAAGATGGAATAACCCAACCAAGTATTTTCATTTTTTAATTCAAAATATAAACTATTCTATTGTTCAGTCATTGTAACCTTTCACATGGCCGGAGGCTGCATAGTTTTCTTTGAATTCTGCATTGGATATTCGTTATGCCGAGTTAAGGCACGGATAACCATCATCAAAAACTTGCATCACTAACAAAAACATTCTTTTGCGGTAGATCATTTGCCTCATCGCAAACGTATGCTTCGCTTTCTGAACTTCTTGTGCAGGAGATATTCACATAGCTTGATTTGATAGAGAGCTGTTAATAGTTTCACTCCAATTACATCAATTTATACATTTGTTGTTTTCTACATTGATATCTGAACAAAGTAGATTTTCCCTGCAGTGATATAAAGCACAGAGCCCACCGATTTGAGTCACTGTAGTATCTTTCCTAGACATTAAGAAACAGCAGAAATCTTCTACCAACAGCTGTACAGAATCGAAGCGTTCCTTAGAAAAATAGATTAAAAATGTGCTCATCTCATTGAGGAGAACATGCTGATGTCTTTCTTACACTCGACATGCCTCATTGTAAATTGCCGAATGCTT
Source organism: Acheta domesticus (assembly GCA_031308135.1). Lineage (NCBI taxonomy): Eukaryota > Metazoa > Arthropoda > Insecta > Orthoptera > Gryllidae > Acheta > Acheta domesticus. Next base: position 32,938 of record JAHLJT010001818.1, read on the forward strand.
CTGGGTAAACAAGCAGCACATTTCCCAATCACACGTTACATTATCACACTTCACAAGCATTACACAACCACACATTCTAAGAGACCGGTCGGGAGCTTAGAGCTTGTCTCGGCTGGGGGGTACCCGCTGTTGGAAGGCACCTGGTTTAGGAACACCCCTCTAGCCGAGAGTAGGTCGTCACCAGATCGCACTGGTGCTAGAGGTCATCTAGTGGGGGCAGATCACCGCCAGTCAGCTAGCTAGTCAGTCAGCCCAGTCAGCCAGCCCAGTCAGCCAGCCCAGTCAGCCAGCCCAGTCAGCCAGCCCAGTCAGCCAGCCCAGTCAGCCAGCCCAGTCAGCCAGCCCAGTCAGCCAGCCCAGTCAGCCAGCCCAGTCAGCCAGCCCAGTCAGCCAGCCCAGTCAGCCAGCCCAGTCAGCCAGCCCAGTCAGCCAGCCCAGTCAGCCAGCCCAGTCAGCCAGCCCAGTCAGCCAGCCCAGTCAGCCAGCCCAGTCAGCCAGCCCAGTCAGCCAGCCCAGTCAGCCAGCCCAGTCAGCCAGCCCAGTCAGCCAGCCCAGTCAGCCAGCCCAGTCAGCCAGCCCAGTCAGCCAGCCCAGTCAGCCAGCCCAGTCAGCCAGACCAGTCAGCCAGCCCAGTCAGCCAGCCCAGTCAGCCAGCCCAGTCAGCCAGCCCAGTCAGCCAGCCCAGTCAGCCAGCCCAGTCAGCCAGCCCAGTCAGCCAGCCCAGTCAGCCAGTCCAGTCAGCCAGTCCAGTCAGCCAGCCCAGTCAGCCAGCCCAGTCAGCCAGCCCAGTCAGCCAGCCCAGTCAGCCAGCCCAGTCAGCCAGCCCAGTCAGCCAGCCCAGTCAGCCAGCCCAGTCAGCCAGCCCAGTCAGCCAGCCCAGTCAGCCAGCCCAGTCAGCCAGCCCAGTCAGCCAGCCCAGTCAGCCAGCCCAGTCAGCCAGCCCAGTCAGCCAGCCCAGTCAGCCAGCCCAGTCAGCCAGCCCAGTCAGCCAGCCCAGTCAGCCAGCCCAGTCAGCCAGCCCAGTCAGCCAGCCCAGTCAGCCAGCCCAGTCAGCCAGCCCAGTCAGCCAGCCCAGTCAGCCAGCCCAGTCAGCCAGCCCAGTCAGCCAGCCCAGTCAGCCAGCCCAGTCAGCCAGCCCAGTCAGCCAGCCCAGTCAGCCAGCCCAGTCAGCCAGCCCAGTCAGCCAGCCCAGTCAGCGAGTCAACAAAACGAAAACCACCGAGTTCCTTTCCGGGGCAGTTGCCACGGGCAGGGGCCCGGAAGCCCGCGCCATCGGCGGGCGACGCGCGAACTAGCGGGTGGCGTCTGGGGGTCCTCGCCGTCGTCGAGCCGCGCAGCGCAGCGCCGCGCCGCGCCGGGCCGGGCCGGGGGTCGCCGGGTAAATTTAACCGGGCGGCGGCGGGCGATCTGTCAGGAGGCCTGCGCCACAATTAGACGCCGACAGCCGCCTGGCAGCCGCCGCCGAAGCACCTGCCCTCGCCGCACCGCGCCGCCGCGTCGCACGCGCCATTTGCGCCGCGACGCCGTCGCTTGTTAGCGGCGCCGCGAGCGCGCGCGGTGGCCCGCGCCCCAATTAACCCCGTCGCGAGATCCTCCTTCCCTCCCCTCCTGCCGCGGGGGCCTTGCAAGGTGCGAATGATGTCGCCGCTAAACGGTCGCCGCCTCCCTTGCCGCCTTCGACGCCGCCTTCGTCGCCGCCTTGGTTGTCGACGTCGTCTCCTTCACCAACGCCGCCTTCGTTGTCGCCGTCATCTCCGCCTACGCATACTGAGGGGGGAGGGCAGTTGGCACACGGTGTAATCACAGCGTGACCGAACCCATCTTTCAAGAACGCCTAATTACTTACGCTTTTGCTGAGTAAATTTTTGAAAGACCGATGTACATTTGTTTTTTGGCCCTGCAGGTTACGAGTCATTCACGAAGCTCAAGAATTTGTTAACTGGTTGAATTGACGCCCACAAAACAGTGTTCATAAAGGGATGGGGGTTTATGAGTCTTCAGCCCTTCACACAAGACATGGATACAGATTCAAGAAAGGTTTTGCTAATATTAACGAAAGTTATTCTTTAAGTCAGTTGTTTACTTTATAAATATTAACTACAAATTAATAAATAAATACCTTTTATATTCAGTATAAATGTTAAATTGTTTTAAGAAAACATCGAGTCCCCTGGTCACTATACCTGTAGCCCCCCCAGAGAAAAATCCTGGGTGCAACTCTAACAGAAAATACATGTTTTCAATAAGTTCAATTTTAGATTAAATCATTTTAAATTAATACTGAGTGTGTAATTTATTATCCTTAACTTGGAGGTCTAAGAAGATCATATCTTCTGAGGCATTGGAAGATTAAAAAGAACGGTTGCCACGGGAAGATTAAAAAGAACCATCTTGACGAATGGTTAAGTCACATAAAGAAAATAAAAATATAGTTGGAATTTCTTTCACTGATATACTATGTTCGAAAAGAATTAATCATATACAGAGAAAATTTGTAATACATGGGGCGTCATGTATGACTCAAATTAATATTACATAATCTCGTGACATGAAATTTACAATAATTATGCATTTGATTTAGATACTGGCTTAATACTTGATGAAAGCCTGATCACTTGAAGCTGATGTAACTCAAAACTACGTGAATCAGATTCAGCTTATCTGGGAATGTACTGTAATAAAGACGAAATAAATTTTACGGCATCAATTCCTATAAATGTTGACTGCCACAAATTTTATCGTAAGTGAACACTGTTGTTAGCTGTTCCGATGCCACTTACATTTCTCGTGCATGTTAATGAAACTAGCAAGAAACTGCGACCAAACGACTGTCACTAATAAACCGAATCTAACTTTCGTGAAGAGATGACAGGACCAACGGAAGCCATCCGTGAATCCGAAACCAGGTTTTTCTCCGCTCGTTCCCAGTAAGCGTAGAGCACTACTAACTCTTCCTCCTGTCGCAGAAACCAAGCGGACGCCCCACTTTGTCTGTCGCCTGTCAACGAATGCAGCAGGGCGACGCTAACTATACAGGGTGATTCAAAACTGCCTTCGGACATCTGAAGGAGGGATGTGTCAGGTATGATATTCTGTTCTTGGAAAATCGTAAACGCATTCCCCCAGCGAATAACGACATGCACCGGGAGAGGTGGCTCTGGGCTTCAACTGATGTCACTGCAGTGCCTCTGACCGGGAGGTCCTAGGTTTGAGCCCCGACGGGGGCAGGGTTTTCGACACTAGCTAGATAGCTATGAGGAGTTCAGTCGCTGTCTGGAGGAGAATTCTAGTGGCCGGCTGCTCTGATCGGTAGTTTTCTGTGGTTTCTCCGGCGAATCCAGGCGAATGCCGGAATAGGCAAAATGCCACAGCTCCGATCAATACGTTAACAAACGGACCGCGTGCGATTTTTCCTTCATGTTCCTTTCCTACTCTCACCCCTTACTTAAACGCACTTACATATACTTGCCCTACACTACCACACATGCCGGGAGACCGTTCGAGAGCTTAGAGCTTGTCTCGCTGTTGTGAGATACCTGTTTGGGGAAACCCCGCTAGCAGTCAGTAGGTCGGCGCCGGATCTCACTGTCTACCAGGGAAAGTTCAAGGATATTTGCTGTGAGCAAATAATCAGAAGAAGAAAATGACGAACGTCGTTTTATTCTATTGAAATACTTTCAATGTAAGTAAATCGTGTTAGTTGCTAGAACGAACAAACCTACCGTCATTCGTACCTGAACACTCAAAAGCCAGTTTATCCTCAGTAAGTATTTAAAAAATTGGTGTTTAATCGCTTTTTATTTACCTCAAGAATTCAAAAATACAACTTTAGAGAGACCATTAGGAATTTTCAGAATAAAAAGGAAAATTGTTAAAAGTTTAAAATCTCGTAGTTCTGTTACTATCTGTTTAAAAAATAATTTATGAAGAAAATTTGTAGAGAATTTTATGAGCTTTAAAATTGTATATAAATATGTTTGCGCTAATATCAACCATTAAAACGTTATTACGCAAAAATAAAAATACACTTTTTTGTTTGTTGGTTACCAAAACTTTTCCCGAAGTATTTCGATGTGGAAAACGTAGGGTTTTCTTACTAATGACAATATAAACAAAATAAAAAGGTGAGTTACCATTGTACCTCACCTTTTGCAAGGTAGCCCCCCCTCTAATGGCTCTCCATCGACTTCACAAGTTTGGAATCTCTGGTCTATATTATAAAATACTTAGACAAAATTGAGTAAAAGGCAGAATTCACTTAAATAAAACACATTATAAAATATTATTTTTTCGAAATAACGTCGCGCACTAGCGGTATTTATTGTATAATAGCGGTAGTAATTCGACTCTTTGCTGGGATATTTACTTATCACTTTCATTAATGAGACAGGAAACGTAATTAATTTTATAGTGAATAACGAAAATAATTTCCTTGTGATGTCGTAGTTTTAGAAGCAAGAAAGAATTAGATCAGTAAGAATGGAAAAGGCAAATTTAGAAATTTACGTGAAGCTCAATACAAAATTAATTTAATTAATGTCTTGCAGTTAAGGTACGTTATGTAGACTGCGTCCTAATGCGCTGAATAATAGTACTTTGCAATGCAGTGAAATGCAGTGTGGGTGGTGCAATGTAGAGTAGTACTGTAGTTATTACTATTACTACTATTATTATTACTATTATTATTGTTATTTTGATTATTATTGTGATTATTATATTGTTACCAATAATCTATATAGTATTATTGATATAGTTAATTTTGAAAATTACTGGAACCGATCGGTGCCAAATCGCATAGATCCTATCTTAAAAGCAACAGCCTCTTCTTCCGCAATTCCCAACCCCTGTGCAGCTCGCCCTCGTCGCAAAGCCAGCTGCAGCGGAGGAGAGATAAGTAGCCGGCCTCGCCCTCCGCCACGCCACTCCTCCCCTTCCCCCCCCCCCGGGCCCAGTGCCAGCGGCAGTTAACTTATTTCGAGTGCGGCGCCCTCGGCGACGACTCACTTTGTCGCAGCGGACAAGCGCTCGCGGCGGCCTGCGGCTCTCGGCCCGTCTTCGCACCCGCTCCGCGCACGACATCGCCGACTCCACATGACGTCGCCCCCGGCAAAGGTGGCTCAAGGCATCAACTGATGTCACTGCAGTGGCTGTGACCGGGAGGTCCTAAGGATCCAGGCTCCCGGTTTCCAGGATTTTCGACGTGCGATACATAGCTGAGTCGAATTCAGTCGCTGTCTGGAGACGGATTCCTTCTAGAGATCTCCCCGGCGGGGGCGCCGTTCTAGGAGAAGCAAGACCTAGTCTACCGACGAGCCTCTCCAAGTATGTGGAAGTGTAGTGTATGTGAGTTTAAGCGTGAATAAATATGGGATGAGGATGGGACAAATAAGAAGGAAAGATCCCGCGCTATCTGTAGCCCGTTTGTTAGGGTATTGCTCCGGCAATCTCTGATATGGATAAGAGAAACAACGGAAACCTACCGACCTGAAGAGCCTGCCGCTAGAATTCTCCTCCAAAAAGCGACTGAATTCGGCCTATCAATATAGCAAGTGTCAAAACTCCGTGACCATCGGGATTCGAATCGTAGGACAGTCAGAATCGCAGCGAAGTCAGAGGCAAAGCTCAACTCAGCCAGTAACAGTTCAGAGTGTGGATAATTGGCGATGAAAAGTGCAATCTTTACGCCGAATTAACTGCACCTTCAAGATTTCGAAACAAGAACAATTGAAATGATATATTTCAAAATTCAGATAAAAGTCAGATACATTTTCTTTTGCGATTAACCGAAAATTACTAGTAAACTAACATACTCTGGAGACGGAGGTCAACGAAGAAGAGTCTCAACAATTTAGTCAGCTTTGAATTGCACAAGTTCCTGTTCACTGCAATGAATCCCAAAGTCGTGTTCACTTAATGATTGTGAGGTAACCGAAAGACCAATTTTATACTCGTACTTGATAGTGACTTGCCGATCTGGAAGGCCGAGGTGGCTAAGAGCATGTACCGTCTCAGCGCTTCTGTCCAAACGGTTGCGGATTCGAGTCCCGCGTTGGACATGGTTGTTTGTCCCTTGTCTCTCATGTATTTCTAGTTCACTTTACATTTGCAGACGGCAGAATTAAGAACTAATGTTGTTTTGAAAGTGAAGGCCCGAACACACAACCGAGAATACACGAATGGCCCCGATGTCAATCAGCATCTGACCAATCAGCTGTCTCCGAAGGCAGCACAAGCGCTACGGACACAGCTGACGAATTACGCCTTTCTGACAGTAAGCTGGAGTCGCGCCCTGAAATGATTAAGGTAATATTCAATAAAATAGATCACAGCACACGCTATTCACAACATTCACGTACAATATTTTATTTCTTCTTTGCAATTATCTACTGCGCAGGTGATGCACGGTGAACGGCGGTGAGCAGTACACAAAACCCCGGCGGGGTAAGAACATAACCATTAAGCAGTAGATAAATGCAAAGAAGAAATAAAAATATTGTACGTGAATGTTGTGAATAGCGTGTGGTGTGATCTATTTTATTGTCGATTTCCTTAATCATTTAAGGGTGCGACTCCAGCTCACTGTCAGAAAGGCATAATTCGTCAGCTGTGCCCGTAGCGCTTGTGCTGCCTTCGGAGACAGCTGATTGGTCAGATGATGATTGACGTCGCGACCATTCGTGTATTCTCGGTTGTGTTCGGGCCTTCACTTTCAAAACAACATTAGTTCCTAATTCTGCCGTCTGCAAATATAAAGTGAACGAGTAATATGTATGGTCGCGGAAGGCCTCGCGTTCTGTTGTCCCCAGATAAGAGGAGTCTGCAAGTGTATTAGTGGCTAGTGCGTGGTCACATATGCGTTCCTTGGGGAAGTAAAGGGTAATCGGCTGTCGGTGGGATAAAAAACTTGAAAAGAATATTTTCTCAAAGTCGCTTCAAGCAATGTTTGACCAAAGTTTAAATATAATACACTTCGCACAAACATCTATGGTTGTGTTGATTGCATATGATGTTTTAATTAAATAATTATTACCTATTCTCTCAGTTTTATGGGAGAACATTCCACTTGTACTTTCACAAACTTGTTTATTATATGTCTGTATCGCCTGCAGAGATTGGGTTTTGGAAAAAGAGGAAATATCCACTTAAATTTCATCACGATTTTATTTATAAATTTGTTCAAAGTTGAAATCCGTTCTACTATCATTTAAGGAATCAAATTTAGAATCATTCACAAATATATCTCGGTCAATCCGAAATGCTTTTATTTGAATATGTTCACAAATAAAAATGGTTTAAACAAATCTGGTAAACTTAAATTATGATGTTACTTTTCCCAAACTTTTTGAGTGGAATCTTTTGTGTGAAAAATGTGAATATGGACCTGTTCTAGATATTTTAATGGCTGTTTTTGCTTTCCTTAAGTATTCTGTTTAGTTATAGCTTGATTGTTTGTGATACTAAATTCTCAATTCATGTATGCGAAAAAGATATCCAAATTAAACTAAATGACTGTCACCGTCGCCGTGAATCGGTGTACACCATGAAACCCGAACGCACTTTCATCACAAATTATACACCGACTGTGAGGAAAGGCGAACCCTGGCCGCAAGGTCATTGGACGCCCTCTTGTGCATTCCTTTCCGAGGCACCAAATAGGGGAACGTAGGCCCTCAATCGGCATACTTATATTTTGTTACACAAATGGGACACTGCGATGTTACACACCCCGTAAAATAATACAATATTTAGAGGTTCTTTATGACTTAATATTTGTATTTATCAAACCTAAGGAATATTTTAATTCAGAAACATAAGATTTTCATTTCAGAACATATTTTTCACTTTTGTTACAAACTCTTATTCAATTAGTTTCAGTGTACTCCACACATTTGCGCGCTCTGTGTTCATTGCAAACTCCACTTCTCTAACGAAACAAAACCGATATTACGCATTAACCACTAAAGTAATATATCAAAACATTTATCTGAATTTATGTACATTACAAATGGATTAAATTCTTAGAATGCAAGTGCTTCAAATTAAAAACACTTATGTAAATGGCGCAGTGGGGTGTGCAAGTTCACTTAATAATAGAAAATGACAAACGTAACACATTATCAACAATGAAATGAATCACTATGAGAGATGAACTGATTACACGAATTTACGTAAAGTTAAGCGGTCAGAGTTGCCAATATTTGCTCCAGTGAAACAATATAAACATGGAGTGTGTGTATTCTACGCCCCAGTGTACTGATTGAGGGTTAATTCCTGCTAACACTTGCCAGTACGTGTTCCTCTGCTTCTCTTACCGGACCACTCACATTGCCAGTAACGCAGTCGATTTATTTGCGGCTGCGCGGTTATAAAAAGACCGAGGAAAAACTCTGCCGCTGCCGCCGTCGCCGCCGCCCCTGGCCGGTAAGCCCTCAAACTCTGAGTCAATGTCGAGCTCTGAAGATGGGTATTCTTGTGTGAAACGTGGGTATAAAGCTAGTGCTCTGAGTGAAAGTGACAGTACCCTACGGGATTAGTATGAACGGTAAAAGGAAATGCGTATTGCCCTGGCGTATAACGACGAATATTGCCTCTGGATTTTAGAGAAAATGAATTTGCTCTACGTTTTTTATTTCTAAAACGTTTGTTTTCAATGGAATGTTTTGATACTACACTTTTCTTTCCCCCTACTAAATTCCGGTGACTTACACTTTTTTGTGGTAACTCCAATGCATGCAGTTTCGATTTGTCAGTGCTGTTTTTTAGAGCTTTAACGAAATATTCCTCAAGCTCTGAAGTGCAGAACCAAATACGTTTTCTCCTCATAATGTTTGAATTACAAAACAGAGAGAAAGAATAAGATATTTTGTTGCTTCAAATCCATTAGATATATTTGATTCTCTTGATTTTGGACTGAACGTTCGGGCCTCCGACCGTGAGGTCCTAGGTTCGAGTTCCGAGGGTGGCAGGATTTTCGACACTAGCTTGTCAGCTAAATGTCAGTTGAATTCAGTCGCCTTCTGGAGGAGATTCCTTGCGGCCTGGCTGCTCTGATCGGTAGTTTCCCGTGGTTTCTTCGATCAACGCCAGGAGAATACCGGAGCAGTACCCTAACAAACGGTTCATGGATCGCGCGATATCCTTCCTTCCTCTTCCTTGTTCTGTCCTCATCCCTTCCTTACACACAATTACACTAACATGCACTGCGCTACCACACATGCCGGGAGATCGGTCGAGATCTTAGAGCTCGTTCCAGCCGGGGTGTCTCCCTGGTGGGAAAACCTGCTTGGGGAAAACGCCTCTAGCCGACGGTAGGGTCGGCGCCAGATCTCGCCATTCAGCGGGAGAATATCAACGCCATCTCTAGAGGAAAAACATGCACTACACTTTCAGGATAAATGGCCGTAGATGTTGACGCACCCGGAATCACTAACAATCAATCAACCTGAACGCCCTGATCCACGGAACGCTTGGCATAGCAACGAAGGTACAGGCCGTCCTCTGTGACAATTAACACGGTATTTCAGTGAAGAGGCGTGCCTTCCACACACCTGACCAATCAAAAATGTAGTGGACGCGTACGAAAATCTGTCAAGCTGGGAACACTAAATTTGCATTCCGCCGTTAGAGAGCAGCGTTTGTTGATGCAAGCAGCATGATGCAATCGACACGACAACTGAGTGATACACAGAGATCATTATTTCATTCGTCGAAATGGTGCGAACAGCCAGCAGAGAAATTCCTTCGTAATGAAACAGTTCGACAGTTCGATGTTGAAATCCAACTGTATCCCATGTGTCACAATGAGCAGAAGCTCGTGAACAATTGGTGTGGAATTTCTCAAACGAAAGATCAGGCAAGCAACTGTGATTGTAGCGATTATGAAATTAAAAATTGATAAAGAAACTGAAATATTGGTAAGACATTAAGAGAATAATGTTCGTTAACATATTTTTCAGTGTGGATATTTTTGTTATTTTGGTAGTATTTCATCACAATTTCATTAAGCAGCATATTAATTATATCATTATTTGGAAACCAATAAAATGTAACATTTTGTGTTTTGACCTGTAAGAACTCTCGGAGAGGATCATCATCCCCTTCTTCCCTTCTTTGCCCTGTTTTCTTTTATAAATTATAACACGTGCCTAAAGTCAATGTAAAAGAACGTTCCTGTGAACAGTTTACTTTAATTTTATTTCAATGAAAATTCGCAATGGTGACATTTATTAATACTCATTAAAAATTTGCCTTGTGGCTAATTTCATTCAATATTACTGCATTGTTTCTTAGCCTCCAAGTTATCAAACTTCACGACTTTATCTCACTATCCTAAGAACTCGCTGAGCATGTGTACCCAGTCAAGAACGTTACGTTCTTTTAGTATCTTAAACGATTCAGGGATTAATGTTCATGCCATAATGAGATACGCGGAATTAAATTGAGGTGATTGAACACCGAGGTAAACGTACAGAAGAAACCACTAGCCATTCGAGAAGTCCTCAATGCAAATTCGAGTCATTCGCTTCATGAGGCGAGTTCTCCTCCGGTCCCACTCTCATAATGGGACCACTCTCGACGGCAGAAACCCGTTCCGATCGAATTCTATCGATGTTAACGTGTGCTTTGCATGATTCCTGAAATGTGCTCTGACAGTATCTTTTTAGATTCGTGGCATATCTTACTAAAATGGAAACAACATAAAAAGTTTGTTCCCATTCGCGTTCAAAACTAGTGGTACATACTTTCTCGTTCTATTTGTACCGGTTAGGTAACAGAACTCACCTCCTGAGTTCACCTCCAGACAGCGGCTCAACTCGACCTAGTTATCTATCCAGTGTTGAGTATCCTGCGGGAGGCAACGCAGTGACATCAGCGAGCCACCTCAAAATAGAAAATCAGAAAAATAATTTATTTTGTGGATATGGTTGTCAAACAGTGATGGGACTGATTGAAAAGTGCCTGTCAGCTTCGAACGGGATTTTTGATAAAGGGCTTGCGTTGAAGTGACTGCCCTGTCCTGTCCTTTGGCTCGACAGCCCGCTATGGGCCTTGGGCGACCAGCGGTGATCCAGCCTCTCAGCCATGGGATAAGGGGTTCGTCTGGTTAGCACATCCCTTCACCGTATACACTGCCTTCTTAACCTTAGTGTGGGACTTTCTAATCGTCATATGGCAATAGATTCTGGGACATTTGTAAGGAAAGCACGCAGTTATAATTTTGCCTCGGCCGGGACTCGAGCCCGAATTGCGCCGTGGAAAGCGAGCACGCTAACCAACGAGCCACCGAGGGCCGTTCAAGTGACTAGGGATCTCAAAAATTAATAACTACACCAAAATCAGGATCTTGATTGAAGGTTTGACTAGAAATAGAGAAAGATGAAAAAAATTCCTTTCCTATATTACAGAAACAATGAAAAGTAAAATCATGTACACCCCCACGCTCTGAAAGATATTTGAAATCACGTTTAGACCGTCATGTCGACACTGATCGTACGGAGACTTCCTTGAGAAGTTAATTGGGTCTATCTAATCCCTAATGACTCACAGACGCAAGTTTGTCGATTACTCTGTAGCTCATGTAGTACTCTCTCGTAAAAACATATTCATTTCTGTGAGTAAGTTCGCGTTTCTTGACAAATTTTGCTGTTAAACATGTTTATAATAACAAAAGCAACGATTTATACATAATTTTATTTAATGCAGGTTAAATTATTTGTCGCAAGACGATTATCTTGTGACTAAAATATGATTTTGATATTTTAATTTTTTTCAAGTACTTTATATTACTCTATTCCGATCGTGAACGTAGGTGATAAAATATAAGCCTTTAGAAGACAACCATTGTAGAATTCATGACCATGATGTAATTAGGAATGTAGTTCACGGGATTTGATCGGGGTGAATAGAAAACAAATAAATTAAACCATTAGTTTGCGGACGTTTCGGAATATTTTTATTCCACCCTCAGGGCTTACTAATAATTACAATTTCCATAATTATTTAGTAACCCCTACGGATGGAATAAAAATATTCCGGAACGCCGGCAAACTCTAATGGTTTAATTTTTTCTACTCACTCCGACCAAATCTTGTGAACTACCTTCCTTTAAGAAGTTTGCAAATATCCTTAGTAAATTAGGAAAGAAAAATCACGAAAGACTATGTGATATTTGGTAGTTTTCTCTTAGATGCTCCGACTATGAATAAAGGTGACAAATTCTTAAATCCTATACTCGATGGACTTCCCGTAGTAGAAATTTTATCAAAAAGATCCTACATGTTGTTAATTGATACTTCGTGTTGATTCATATTCCCCAATATGTGTTGCAGTTTGTAAATTGAGGAGCTAAGGTAGTTGCGCAGCATGACAATCACGACTTAAACAAGTACCAGTCAACAGTAGGCACATACAGTAGTGTTTCATCCAACACACACCATGAGTCTGCTTTAACTTGTCGCCACTTTCAGTGACACAGCTTCGGTAAATTTAGACCTGCAGCAGTGCTAGTGGCATGCGGGATCTGAAGGTTAAAAATGTTGGCTAAAAAGCAGACTCTTTGTAAAGTATTTATACACGTCTTTTCCCGCCCGAAGAAGAAATTCTGAATATTTTTTTTCATCACTTACTTCTTACATACTTTCACAGTTTCACATGAACGTGCATTCTTGTAATTTTTTTAAAAGGCATGTAAAGAGAACAATGTTTTGCGATGTCTTCATAGTTAATATCAAGAAGGGTTTGTATGTGATACTGTTTCGTGTAATGTTTCTTGTCAAGTAAGATTAAACCGCAGGAAATCTGTACCTCTGCGTGTGTGTAGGTTTATCTTTTCTGTCGATCACGGAAAACTATCGAGTTCGTTTTCCATGTTGGACCGTACATACCTATTACAGTATAAACTTTATATAAATTTCAATGGATCCAGTTACAATATATGGTTTTAAACAAGTCTAATGGAAATTTTGATAATGACGTCTCGACCCTATTTACACCCAGATATCTCGCAGAAAAATGTGTACTACACACTTGAAGAGAAGCAAAAAGCCGACTTGTATCAAATAATAGAATTTCTCAAAACTATGATCTGACTTTACCTCAAGGCAAGGCAAGGCAAGAGTCGAGTCTACAAACAGTTTAATTTGTTCTGAACTTCGCCTGGCGAGACTAGCGATTTAGAAATGCTCAATAATTCTCATTTTATTCCTGACACTTCCCAACGTCTCTCCCGTTTTTGGAGCCTGCTGCTTCGCACTACCACGTATCAGAAAGGAGTTGCTGTAACGACAGTGTGGACAGTCGCCAATAGTGAATGTTTGAAACACTTCTTTCATATATCTTCTTTCCACATTCATGTTCCCAATTCTGATGGAGCTGCTGGTATCTGCGTTTTTACTCTATTCATTAGCTTCCGAAGAATAGTTTTATAAGTGAAGACAAAATTTAATGCATCAGACCTGTAAATAAACTCACGATTCAAAATGAAGATTAGATAGTACGGGTAGGTTCTAAACACGTGTTTACGTTTCTTACTAAATTGATGGCACGAAGTATTCTAAAAAATAAAATAATTCTTTCTGACAACACACTATCTTACAAAACAACACAAACATTCAAAATGCAACCTCTATTTCTACTCGATTCCATTCGCCCCCAACAGGCTCTTGAGGCCAGCATCAACCAACCGTTTAGACGTCCGGTGTTTATTGCGAATCAAGGGTGCGGAATCTCTTTGTTACTGCTGTAATAATTGAATATTATATATATTACATACACTAAAGATGGAAAACTCGGGTTAAGTCGAAAGGCAAGAACATATGTCCCCTGACACACTTTTAACATTAAAAATCGCCGTCTAATCTGGCTCAAAACATCACACAAAAAACAGTACAAATGTGATAATCACTGACATACATCAATCACATGATAATGCACTGTCAAAGTACACACAATATGAAAAAAAAGATTTACGTGAGCCACAATCACTATTAAATTGCACTCCTGTAGATTTTCCAAAAATAACCTTGCTATCTAAACATACTTTTCCTAAAGGATCCTTCCTAGCTATAGCTAAATACCAAAATGGAAAATACCCAAAACTCAACTTTCCCAGCACTCAAACCTTTCTGTATCCAATTAGTAATATATTCAATGTCCTTTATAATAATTTTGTCTTCTTTTCACCGAAATTTTATTGCAATGTTCGAGTACAATAACTGTATTAAATTTGAATATTAATAACAACATAACTAGGTATAGGAGTATTTACATACAATGTTAAGTTTCCCAGGCAAAATTTTTATAATTATTTCTTCTTTTCTCACTCTCTCAAAAATCTTTAGTTCCATCAAACAAAACTATTATTTCTTTTTCTGAGTTTTTGTGGAGTTATAATACTCTCCCTTCTATCTGCTTCTCCGCGAACCGAGCGCCATCTCGTGATTTTCCCAAACCATCTCCGAATGAGCGCGAAATTATAATTTTCTCTCTACTAAATTTTTTCTACAAGGACTTTTATAAATTCTTAGGTACAAAATGCACTCACTAAAAAACCTGCAATCCTCAAAAACCTGCAGCTGCTGATAAGTCTCTGGGCGGAATTGCTCGCGTGAGAGTAATAAGAGAATGAACGTTGCGCCTTACTTTCAAGGAATTTCCAGGAGGGGAATGGTGCACGTTGGGTTTTTACTTTCCCGTATACGTACGTATACACGGAGTGATATACGTAGTATAGGGAAAGTTATGTAATGCTGCGCGAAAAAATGGCCAATTTTCGGCGGAAAAAAATTAATTGCCGGGCCGTGAAAACGAATAAGTGGATAAAACCAGTTGCTAAATTAAAAAAAAATCCCCTAACACGTGGTGTAGCCAGAAACCCTGTTTTGTAGGTCCTTGATACCGAAAAACAATTGAAAGGAAAACGTCCGTCTGTCCGTCGTCGTCTGTCCGTCTGTCCGTCTGTAACACTGCTAGCGCCTAAACCATACGTACGATTTCTTCCAAAATGGATATTCCCCGGTCGATCTGATTCTAGTCGAAGCTTTGAGATTTTGAAAAAGATTCTTCAAAATTTGGGGGTACTTTATATGAAGCCCCCCGGGATTTTCAAAATTTTCTCAAAAACGGCTCCAAATTTTTTCTTTAAATTTCTTGTATGAATAGAGTAAAATACACTTATTAACATGGCATAGGTCCGATTTTCACGGATAACTCTGAATTTTCGAAAATTGTGAAAGTTTGAATTTTTTTCGGCGTCTTTCTCCAACTACAAAATTGAAGATAGAGATTTTTCTTCAAATAAAATTTGTTCTGCATATTGAGTTCTTTCATAAAGGTCATGTAAATGTTTTTCAAAATTTTAGTAGTTTTCGTGCAATATTGCGTGCAATATGTGCAATTTTAAAAAATTACAAAAACAAGATTTTCTCAAAAACGGCTCCAAATTTTTTCTTTAAACTTTTGGTAGGGATAGTGGTAAATGTACTCTATCAGATGACATAAAAGCCATATTGGTCTATCGGTTGTTTTTTCAAAAATTACAAAAATGTAAATTTTTTACTTGTCTCTCACGTCGTTAATATTTACATTATCGGCGATTTTTTCACATTATTATATTTACGAGTATATATGCTTTAAATAATGTCAAGTAAAGTTTCTCGAAAACACTACCGTTTTCTGTGAAAAGTAGCTCAAATTTCGGCATTTTCAGAAACGCTCAAACGCCATTTTCTCATATATGGCTGCAAATTTTTTCTTGAAACTTTTGTAACGGATAGTGCTAATTACACTCTTTAGTATGACGTAAAGTTTATTTTGAGTTATTTTTTGTTTTTTCAAAAATTATATAAATGTAATTTTTTGAAAGATCTCTCACATCTTTAATATGCACATTACCAGCAATTTGTAAAGATTATTATATTTGTGAGTGTAAGTGCTTCAAATAACTTCAAATAAAGTATTTTGAAAACTCAAAAATTTTCTGTGAAAATGAGCTTCAAATTTCGCATTTTTAGTAGCGCTAAAACGCATTTCTCTTAAACGGCACATAATTTATAAAAGAAAATTGCCATTTATGACTAGGTGTTTGTGTTCTTTAATATTCTAAAATTAATGTTTCTGTTCTACCAATAGGAAACCGAAAAATTAAGAAAATGACAAAAAAATGTACTTTTGGCGATGATGGATGGCAGCTGGCAAGAAAGAGTTTGTGCAATTCCGATTAGCTGCGAAGACCCAAGGAAATAGAAAGCTAATACCGGAAAGTCTGTGCCATTTGT
>JAHLJT010001820.1:0-13730 GCA_031308135.1 Acheta domesticus
CTTGGGAGAAGAGGAGTGTCTATTTCGGCGGCTACGGTACGTCGCACCTTGAGGAGGGAAGGTTACTATGGTCCACATGCGCGTAAGAAGTTCTGGGTGAGTGAAGCAAATAGAAAGAAAAGATTAAATTTCGCTCTTTTGCATCGGTATCAAGACCAGAATTTCTGGAAAAGGGTGGTATTCACCGACGAAAGTAAATTTAATAGTTCTGGGTGCGATGGAAAGCAACGCGTTTGGCGAAAGAAGAACGAGGAACTCAATCCGCGCAACTTGCTGCCCACCATTAAACACGGAGGAGGATCAGTAATGGTGTGGGCTTCATGAGTTCTTCTTGTGTGGGGAATTTGCAGATTATCGAAGGGGTTATGAACCTGTTTGTTTCTATAAACATTTTGAAAAACAATCTGCAATTAACTGTTGATAAATTGGGACTGGGTCGGAATTAT
The DNA here is from genome assembly GCA_031308135.1 of Acheta domesticus. NCBI lineage: Eukaryota > Metazoa > Arthropoda > Insecta > Orthoptera > Gryllidae > Acheta > Acheta domesticus. The sequence continues at coordinate 447 of JAHLJT010001820.1, forward strand.
ATTTTCCAGCAGGACAATGACCCCAAAACACACGGCTCTAAATTCGAAGCTTTGGCTTCTGTACAATACGCCCACACAACTGCATACGCCAACACAATCACAGGATATAAATCCAATAAAACATTTGTGGAGTTATCTTGATAAAAATGTTATAGAAAGAGATTTCAGGAGTGTAAGTGAACTTAAGACAGATTTGAAAGTTGAATTAGAGAAAATTTCACCTTCCTTTACTGCTAATTTAGTTGAATCTATGCCTAGAAGACTTCAGGCAGTAATTGATGCGAAAGGGAACCCCACGAAATATTAGAGATTTATTTAGAGTAGATATTACAGGAAATATGTGCAGTGTACGAATACATTTGTCGCGAGGGAAAAGTGCTTTATTTTTATTTTTGGCTAGTTTTTGGAAGTGAAATATTTTTACTGTAACTTTTGTGTGTGTTTGTGCAATAAAAGTGATTTGGGAAGAACTTTAAGTTCCTACAATTTATTTTTCTTGTTTATCGACAAAATTACTGGCGTTTTCTTGAAACATGACTGGGTGTACGAATACTTTTGACACTGACTGTATTTATTATTTAATAAGCATTGTCTGATAACTTAAACCACATTGTAATCTTTAAATCCTGTAAATAATGCCAGTATGCATTTAATTATTGCATTCGAATTACTCATGTATGTTTTCTCGTCCTACTCGTGTGTCCGACCTGCATGTAAACACCTGTTTTTGTCACCCCACTTACTCTCCAAGTAACTGAGACCTTGCCGACACTCCGGTAGTGCAGGCGCGGTCTGTAAGTAACGCAGAACCAGCGGCGAGCAGCGATTTCGGCCCTTCCACGGTCGGTAAGGTCAAGAAAGGTCCCAATACTAATTATCGCAAAAACACTACTTGCAATGCTTCATAGCAGGTAAACATTTGTATGTAGGGGTTTTGAAAGGTGCTGAACAAGCTGGTAAAATTTCAAGTCAATCCGAATATCCAGCATGGTGAGTGTTGCGTGTAAGTTGATACTTTGGCTTCCTACTTATTTATTTTATACAGAGGTGAATTGAGTAATAAAAAGCTACTCAATTATAAAATGTACAGAACGATATGTCGGTATATCAACACTAGAATGACGGAAAAAATACACACCTAGACGGAAGTTCTGGATCAATTTACCCCTCTTTTAATTTTGCTCAATATTTCGATTTTCCTTGAGTTATATACATTAACTACAGGATAATATATTCCAAATTAGTTTAAAAAATTATGTTGTTACCGTTTATAAAATTAATTAAATGTTTATTTTCAGAAATGAAAAAATACATACATTTATGAACAAAAATGTAATGAACATAAACTATTAGATTCAATTTATTCACTTTATTGCTACACTTTTGTAACTTCCACAAACATATTTACCTCCTTTTGTAACCCATATATTGTTTTGCTGTCATTGTCCAATCTGAGCACGTACAAGTTTCAAATTTGAAGCTGGGGCACTATGGACGGAAGGCTGCATATCGTTGGATCTTCCGCTGTTTTCGTACCTGATGCTATTAATTGCTAAATAAATTCTTGAATAAATGGCGGTATGACTTTGTTTCTTTTTCTATTTAAATATAGCAAGTATATTTATCATTGTGAGATCAATTACATCTCTCTTTCAACGTCTCTTGAATAAATTCGCAGCATTTCCATATTGTGCAAGAACTTCTTCACGACATCGTAATTTTATAATAAATGAGTTGCAAATCTAAGGACGCTATTCAAATGCCTGTGTTTTGTAGGGGATACCCGGTAAATTCACTCCTCGCTACGCGAGTCGTGAACTTACCGGCTATAACAGCACTTCTCGTGATATTACTTATGATAAAAGTAACTCGGTCTCTTCGCTTGACTAGCTATAAACTCATATGCTTGCTCACGCTTTACGACGAAACGCCTACTGCTTTAGGATCATTGCAACTCGCGCAATTACGCGCGAGACCAAGATGCGCGGTCTTATTTGTACCTTGGTTTGAGTAGAAGAAAGACATACCAATTGTATAACTATTTTTGTTTAAATATCACCTACACTTGAGATTGAATGTTTAATCTCTATTGCCACCTACAAATGTCTTTAAAATCATTAAAGTTACATGAACCAAACACGTTCGTATATGTTCATATTCTCTCGTGTATTTGTCGGATACGATTGTTGATAATTATGGCATTAATTATTTTTGCACAGTGTTTATCGTGTTACATTTCCCTAATTAATCTTATTAGTTATTAAAATAATCCGCTGCATCAAATTAATTATACAATAATTGTAAATTAATAGTCGCTTATGTTTAGAACATTACCCACATCAATAACTTCATTTCGCAAAATTTAATAACCCTTTCCTGAAACTGCTCATAGTGGAGGGTTGGGAAAGGTGAATGAACTAACGATTTACAGGATCGAGGGAAATAGAGTGAAAAGTAGCAGCCTTATGTTTTGGTCTTAACGAGGATTTCTTTAACTTGCTTAAGTTATTTTATATAATACTATGTATTATGGTATACCACCTCGCGTAAAATAAATAATGTTGCAAACATTCGAATTCGTAACGAAAACCAATTTCTTCCCTAGTATGTTCTGTCACATAGGGGAGGAAGAGGTTGCAGGCCTCTGCAGGATCCTGCCAGGATCAGGTCGAGCATCGGGGAAAGTGAGTTTTAGTAGGAGTAGAACCGGTCTCAATAATTAGAAGATGGTTTCGGAATAATGGATGGTTAAGACTAAAGGCAAACAATTGTCAAATTAACCGAAATACCTGTTCATGGACTGCAACAGTATTAGCCCTTAAGCGCGCGTGTCAAATTTTGGAATATAAGTGAGCGCGCTTATCAAATTTCTGTTTTTCTGCAAATATATTGCGATATTTGTTTCAATTTAGGTACACATCATCACAGTCAATTATTAAAGGCACAGTCAATTCATTACAACCCACTTCTTCCTTCTCCTCGTATTCGAGCAAAAGGTTTGTAATGCTACTGGTTTCTCTCTCAAAATCACCCCTGAAACAAAAAGTTATTGTTTCTCAAAGAATACAATTTGAATTTACTAGTTTGCGTACAGTGCGTATAAAAGTATTTTTTTTCCATCCACGTGGAAAGATCAAATTTCATAACATTTGAGACTTTACATAACTCTACGCGCCGCGCACAGAATGTGGCAGTCGGTCTCCGTCGATGACTGATCCACCAATAATTCAACACAGGATTGAGTGAAGACAACGAAACTTCACACACGGGAAGCCAAGACTACAGTGAAAGGTTACACGAAGTGATAACGAATGTCGACTCATCCATCAGAAATGGCGCAACAATATCCGCCGATGGCGCACGCTGTGCGCCAACGTGTCCACTTATGTGTTAGAAGAGCATTTTTGTTAGGTGAGAAACTGTTCTGTTATCGTGTGATGTAAAACTGTGATCAACGCGCGCGTCAGCGGCGAGGTGCGCTCGGCTCAAGGTCGGAGGGGGCTGAGGGTCGGCGAGCGGCCGGAGAGCGGCTACCGTGGGAACGGAGGGGGAGCGTTTCGCGAGGCGATTTCGGAAGGCAAAAGTGTTAAGAGAGATCGGGAGAAAAGACTAGTTATTATAGAGGCAGAGTTTGTAAACAACTGAAAAATGGAAACCCGGATGAATAAGAACCGTAAGCAGAAGGAGGCGGAGGAAGATAAACAAAGCAGCAGCATGGAAATAGGTACATAAGAGGGAAGGAATGAAGCGACAGAAAGCGAGTTGGATAGACGAGGACACAAAATAACAGCACAGCTAACGCAAAATCATTTATTAGACGGCAAAGATAGTGGCACGTTGACAGGTGAGAGTTCAGGGGAGAGTGTAGGAAAAACGAGTTATTGGAGCAGTCCCGGGATCACTCCAAATTATGATAGAAGAGAAAAAGCAGAGAGAAATGGAAAAGGAAGAAGAAAGAAAGTGGAGAATAGAGGAAGAGAAAAGAAGAGGAAGAAAGAAAGTTGAGAGAAAAGGAGAAGAAAGAAGAGAAAAAGCAGAGATAAAGGGAAAAGAAAGAAGGGAGAAAGACAATGAAACAGATAAACGATATGCGGCAAGCTATGCAAGAAAGTTTGGTGACGTTTCGGGAAGAAATACGAGAAATAGTCAAGACGCCGATGGCGGAGAGGCAAAAAAAGTGGAACGGCAAGAAAAATAGCTAACGAAAATTCGGGAAACCATGTTGCAGCGCGCGGATGAGCAGTAAGAGCACATTCGAGTTCTCGATGACAGTGTACAAGAGACACAACGAGCCGCCAAGGTTGGAAACAAATGTTACGGAGGAGATCGTGCAGGAGGGAAGACGTGGGAGAACGTCGCGACGTCAAAAATACAAAAGAAGGCAACTTTTGAAAGTAAATTGAAGGAGTTGGAAGATAGAATACGCACAGTGAGATGGAATCTTGGAGATGGAGGCGTTCGAGTGGATAATTGGCAGATTCCAAGCCGACTGAATTTTGAAGGCAGTGCGAGGGACACGCCGTGTACATTTTTGAAAGCGGTTGAAAATTATTTCGTCGTGAATTGTGTTTTCAGACATTTGAAGGTACGGATGGAGTACCAAATGATGACGGGAAAGACTTGGATGGGATGGAAAGGTGGAACATTCCACATAAACAGTTGGAAGGGGTGCAAGCATGTGTTGTAGGAATTTTTTTTAAAGTGCCGTTCAGTTATTCTTACCATTTATCAGTAGCATTGGGTTTACTTACTACGCAGTGAATTTCAGTTTTGTTTGTTAGCTTACATACATAATTTTGCGGTGGGAATACCATTTATGTACGGAAGAAGTGGGTAATTGTATTGGAACATTGTTTTAGATGTAAGTTAATTGTAAGTTTTTGACATTGTTTTTGTTTTTTGGCTACGAATGTGTGTTTGAAAACAGGAACTTGTGTGTTAGGGATTTCATTCTTGAGGTAGCGAGCTCTGTTCCGTGTGGTGGTAAAATATTAGAAGAATGTGAACTCTTCCTCATGTCGGACTCCACGTTTTCCCCTTGTGGTGGGGGTGATGTGGTATACCGAGTACGCGCACCGCGAAAAAGGGAGTCGAAACATGGATTAGTACAACGGCCGGTTTGGCTCCAAGGCAGCTCCTGCGATCGACCCCGGGCACGAGCGAAGGGTGAGGTACTTGGGAGGAGAGGGGGTCAGAGTAGTGGTGTGAATCGCAGGCAGTAGGGGAAACGGAGGGCGACTGACGAAGAAGGGAGGAGACGTCTGTGAGCTTTCGAGGTGGTAACACACAAAGAGAGAGCTCAGTAATAATAGAGTATGAATGTAGAAATATTAGGGAGTTTTGCCGCCTTGAACGTTAAGCATTATCGATCTTCAGCACATGCGCAGATGCACTAAAGTGATGCAAAACTTGAACTGCGCAAGAGCAGAAGATCGATAGTGCTTAACGTTCAAGGTGAAAAAAACTCTCTATTAGATGTGACCGAAAGGTTGGTAAAGTGATATATCATTAGTGAGAAACTGAGGAAGCGGAGGACGGTGGCAGGTGACTACACATTTTCCTGACGGACGTTGCCGAGAGATGGACAGCAAGGGACGCAGCAAATGGAGGCGACTAGAAGCCGAAAGCATTAGTGCACGTAAAAGGAAAACAAAGGGCTTTTCAAATCAACACATTAGTTTCAGCTATAATATGGGATGAGAGAGAAAGAGAAGAGAGAGAAAAGAGAGAGACCACCCTGGTGTAAAATAAATAACGTTGGAAATATTCGTGTTCGTAACGAAAACCAATTTCATCCCTAGGATGTACTGCCACAGCATGTACTTGGGGCGACAGCCCGTGAAGTATCTCAGGCCTCAACATCAACATATACTGGAACATTGCAAAGAAAACGCACACGTGTTGCTTCAACCGGGCTCTCTCTCTCTCAAAACTATTATATTTTGTTTATTCATAACGGCATACTAGGTACAAGCGCATTTTCCGTATCTTCGTCTCCCGTGCAATCTCATCATTTCATAAGGTGCTTTGTGGTTGCAACGCTATTTCCTCACTGCTAATTTGTTATGTGGTTACTTAGTGAATGTCAACGACCAACGTGACGCTGGAAAGGGCAGTTCAGTGAGTTAGAGAATCGTCTATGATTCCCAGAATCTACTGCTACGAGCGAGCGACTTTGCAACACGCCGAGCATGGAGCACATAGGCTACCGACGGAGACAAGACGGCTTGGTCGTAGGAGCCCGAAAGGCGGTCGGCTATTTTTTCACAAAAAGCAGAACTTTTCTGGATACTGAGAAACAAATTACGTAATTCCATCTCCGACATTGTCAACTCTTGAGAAATAACTCGCGTCTAATTTTAAGGACGTCAGTTTCGCAAAGTGACGAGCTCTCATTCAAAAATAATAATTTATTTTATGCAACTTCTACCAGACGTCGCGTCGCCTCGTGTTTCATTCTCGATGCCCACATGTCTGGCCACTGATGTTCCCTGCTTTAAACATACGCGTACATATCCTTTACCAATTAAGTAATTAATTTCTTACCCTTTGAATTCAACTTTTAAAATTAATTTAAAGAGGATTTTCCACAGCTAGATATCTCTCACCAGCTGGGCAAATCCCCCGCTGAGACAAGCTCTAAATTTCCGCAATGTGGGTCAATATAGTACATGTGTGTCGTTAAGTGAGTGTAAGTGTTGTTAGTGTGCTGTTCGGCATTCGCCAGATGCTGATCAAAAAGAAAAAACCGAAAAGCTACCAAACAGAGCTGTCAGCCGAAAGAATTCTCCTCCAGACAGCTGTTGAAGTTGACCTAGGTATCTAGTTAGTTTCAAATATCCTGTCATTGTCGTGACTCGAAAGTTTAGCACCTCGCGGTCAGAGACAGTGAGCCACTTTCGTCGATGAGTGTCTACATCAAATCAAAATAATGCCAGTAAAACTTTGTTTACAATCACTCAAGTAAGCAGTGTCCATCTTTTGTGCTTCCCATGCATTCGTGCTTCATGCATTTGTCTCGTCTAGATTGGTATGCCTTTTAAATTTTGAAGAGAATTGGCAATCCTATTCTGCGTCAAATATCTCCGTCTCTGAAAGAGAATCCGATGAGAAGTCGATTGTCTTATTGGCAAAGTGCCAAAGGCGAAGAGAGTTCTTTACAATGAATAAAGAGAGAGCGTGGGTTCCACTTCACCCCTTGCACAGAAGCGAAAGAAAATATTATGGACCTCTCTGTATTTATCTGGATTCTACTTTTTAAATTATTGGATATTCTAATCAATAAGCACAGGCAGAAACAAACCGATCAATTACGAGAAATTGGAGAAACACCCATTAGAGTCCCTTTGATAATAAACTCGGTCAACTCACAAGCAATGTACTTCAAATACAATAACAAAAGATGAAATGCATTATGTACGTTTATTACGTATAGAACATTTGGGTATACTTGATTAAATTGTTTTAGTTAGTTTGCAATATCTTACATACAGAGTGAGTCACGTAACTTTAGCACCTTCTGTAACTTTTGAACGGTTGAAGTTATTGCAATGCAGTTTTCATGACAGTGCGTGAGGGAATGGGGCTAATTGATACGCGTATTCATCTCTATTTTATCACTTGTATTTTACGAGATATTTGAGGTAACTTTGTTTTTTCAAATAGAACAATACAATTTTTTTCAGTCTATCATGACGAGCGTAAAAATATATCCAATGATATTCAAATTGTCACATGTTAGATAGGCATTTTTTCAGTAATTTTAATTTTTTTGCGACTAGTTGTCAACGGATATTTTCAACGGAACCATCCACAACACATTTTCTGAAATTCCGTTAAGGCGCTAGAGCGCGGTGAGAAACGGTTACTTTTCGAGCCTCTGGCCGATGCGGGAGAATATTTCTCTCTAGCTATCCTTTCCCGCGGCGATCTTGTTTTACTATATCATGCTTGAAAACACCTATTGTGAACAAAAAATTAGTACTTTTAAATGAGTAACACTCCTATTCCCACCAATCAGTAGGAAAGTATTTTTCCTCGCGCGGAGTGTCTGTAAATCCTTGAAACATACAACGTAAGGTATACTAGATTCTACCAATATATCGCTCTCATACTTTTCAAGAAGTGCTTTAACTATTTTTGAGTCGGAAAGAAAATCACCTTTAATTTTATCGCCTTTAATTTTGTAAATAACAATTGTTTTGATAAAAATCATAGTTTTGAAGATGTAAGCGAAAAAAATAGGGCGACATTTTAGGTTTTTTCCCTATTTTCCCTTAAAAGCTGACTTTCTTGAGGTGGCAAAAATCAAATTCAAATTCAGCAACCTCAAAGTCATTTAGAATTGTTGAGAAAAATCTTCCTGAATTTTTTCCTGAACCTTTATGGGCACCAATTCATTGGACTAGGCGAGTTTCCATGTGTTTGCAAGCTCGGGCATAGTATGTTCTGGTGTTGTATGTGGGTGTTAGTGGCCTTCAGCTAATTGGTAAGGTGTTTAGAGTGACAAGGCAAACAGATAGCACCTGCGGCTATTAAATAATAGAGCAAATCTGTCTAGGCCAAATTAGGGTTGTAACTGGTCATGAGCCTGAGAGCGGAATCAGAATCGATTGTGAGGAGGATAATTGCAGCACGACAGCGCTATTGTACCTACCGTTTATAGAGACTATACTCATGCATGTGTCTTGTATTGGTTTGAAATGAATTCAAAATCCAACAAAATGCCTAAGGAGTAAAATTATTATTGGACGCGTTACCTATTTGGACAATTAGTCTCTTTAGTATATTGCTCCTTAATATCTCGGAAGTAGCAGTATCTTCCCCTCGATGAAAACGTGACATCCACGTGCGTTGATTTGCAGGCTTTCCCTCTTCATGTATCTCCGGAAATGGGGTACCGCTTCAGTAAGTACAGCTTTTAAGCTTCCAACTGGTCTCTCGTTGTGTGTGGTACGGCCGTATTCTCAATCATGGATTACTTCGAAAATAATCTGTGAATCCAGGAATTCGTGGATTAGGTTAACACTCGGATAACTCTCAATTCTTATTCACAAACCGCGGTCATCAGAGAATTGGTGGATTCGAGGGTTACCCTTGGCAAGAATGTTACAGGAAATATGATTGGCTGTGGAGTATTCGATGTGGTTCTGTTTGTAAACATTAGTAATAGCGCCACTTCAAACGCGATCTCCAATGTTATCATTTCGCGTAATGTATCCAGGGCCAACCAATCTAACATTTCTATTCAAGAAATTAATATTTTCACAATTGTCATTGACAAATACGCGAATACTGTTGTAAGCAAAGTTACAAAAGCAAAAAAGAAGCATCACATAACCTGCAAACGAATTTCAACGCAGTAAGTATTGTTTAGCAGTTTAAGAACAACTATAAAGGCTTGAAAAGAATGGTTTAAAAGCCAGGAGTGATAATAAAGTTCCTATTTACAATGACAGAAGCAGCTACAACACTGTGTACTTAATTGGTTGGGAAAATTACTGCATTCATCCGCCTGAAGAACGTACTGCATGTGACTATGATTTGGGATATGAAAAGTCAGTTAATATGACTCGAAGTAAGTGTTTTTGGTTTTATCTACCTTGCAAGTTGTGTATTTAATTTTCAAAACAACAGTACTGGCTCTCTACCAAGAGTTTTACAAATATTTTTGATTGATACTTTGTGTTCTGGTGAAGGGCTACCTGCAAAAGTTATTTCAGTAGTTTTTAGTGCAACTAATAAAATAATTTCACCTCAAGACTATTTTCAAAGGAATCGTGCCACTCTAAACCATGGTTTTACCAAACAAAATCAAATCAAATATGATGTCATGAAACATTCAAATGCAAGTAATACTTGCACAATTTTTTAAAATGAAATGTATACAATAAAACATGATAAACCATGTCTTTTAATAAAACAAAAACAAATTCAGCATAATTGTCATAAAATTCAAAAATTGGAAATAATCCTGCCCAGATATCAAAGTTACTTTGTCTTTCTTCAGAAGATACAAAATAAAATTTTGTTTTTGTTTGGTGTGACATACTGGAATAAATGTGAAATAGTATATAAAATATTCTTTGGTTTTCACATAGATTCCAAAACTATTATTTGCACATTTTCATGAACTCTTATTGTTAAATGTACTAATTCATATTTATGTTTTGTGCTTCTCTGAATCCATAGTAATATATACTTGTTTAATGAAAAAATACCCTTCTATTTCTGGAAGCTGAAGCAGATTATTGTTACTTCGTTGCTGAAAATGTAATGTAGGCTAAATATAAAAAATATTGAATTTTAAAAAATCATTTACATTTTATAATATCATTGAATTTAAAGAAAGATTAATTAAATGTCAACAATCATTATTTATTATATATCTGTCTTATGATATCTGATACCACAACTTCTATAAATATATTGTGCATATTGTTAATGTGCATAGTCTATATTAGATTGGGATTCCAGTATCAAACATTCTTTTAGAATATTATTTATGTTTGGACTGATTGCAGGGTTGGATTTCTGAACTTTAGGATTTTAAAAAATTAAGATCTGTTGTATAAGGAAGTAATTAAAACAAAATTGTTTTGGTTTTTTCAATTTCTTATTGCTAGTAATTTTATTATCAATTTTTTTAACAAACGAACCATCTTTTAAAGCATTTGTAGATTGCTGAATTTATTTTTTCATTTATTCTCTTTTCAAAAATCTAATTCTACACTCTCAATTGTAAATGAATTGAAACACTTATGTTTCCTGAAGTTCATCTTTGGTAATCTTTACTATAACGTTGATGGATTTGTGACATAACGTTGACATTGTAGATAATGAAACAAGTTTCTTTATTATCAGCAACTTTTGTTGACAGTGATGAAACCAGTTATTTTACAATTTCTACAATCATATTCATGTCAATAATATTCGTATGTTTTTATTGTTTGTCTTTCTTCATTGCATAAGAAAGGTTCCATTCATTATAGACAATCAGGTGATAATAAAAAATATTTCATACAAGGTTGAAATTTGTACATAAAACAAAGTTGGAATTTTTACAATGTTTCAGAGATCATTTGTCTCCATCATCAGGTACTTTTGGTTTATATTGGATATAAGTTTTAAGTTTGTAAATCATAAGTTAATTAAGTTACTTAAGTAAGTGAATGATAAGATGATTTGTCTCCATCATCAGGTACTTTTTGGCTTATATTGGATATAAGCCAAAAAGTACCTGACGATGGAGACAAAAGATTTGTGATGGAGACATGATTGTGATTGACATGTGATGGAGACAAATGATTTGTGATGATGGAGACAAATTATCTCTGAAACATTGTAAAAATTCCAACTTTGTTTTATGTACAAATTTCAACCTTGCATGAAATATTTTTTATCATCACCTGATTGTCTACAATGAATGGAACCTTTCTTTATGCAATAATATTCATATTTAGAAAAAGGGACTCATAAAGATATCCTTTAAAATGAATATTTTATTTCCAAATAGGATATGTCAGAGATAGATAACCAGTACCAGCAGCTGCGAAAGGGACCAGAAATTATGAGAATGGTATCTACTTCCCAGGAATGCAAACAGTACCTGAAGGATTCCACATTCTTAAAGCATCAAGAAGAATTTGAGTTTATGAATGAACATGAGTTGAGGATGCAATGTTTATCTACCTAAAATTTGAATATTATCAAGATATGAAGAACGAAACAATTCATTCTTTAAAAAAAATTAAATTTTGTCTACACGTTAAATTACTAATGGAATCAAATATGGACTACATCCTTTATTTGTTTGTTTTTAGCAATTTGAGATTTTATATTTGTTCTACAATGGTTAGCAAAGGAATAAAATATTCATTACATTGAAACCATTCAGCATATTTTGCTATGTCTCTTCTTTTTTATTTTTGTTTATTGTGTTTATAACTTAGGGTTCAGTAATATTCCTGTATTTGGGCATTAAATTTGTGAAAATTATCATTTATTTACCAGAAAAGTTTCTGTTTCAATATTGAACATTAATGAAATAAAAATATTTGTTAACTGCATTCAGTTTTTATTTATTTACTTCAAATGAAAAAACTTATAATTCAATTTAACCAAGGATCTACTTAGTAGCATTTTTGTCTAATTGTTATTGTATTCTTTCTTTAAACCTTTGTAATCCATTTCAATTTATTTGAATTTATGGTATATTCAAATATTTAACTTGAAATTCCTTGACCATTTATTTGCTGATTATGTTAACAATATCTGCACTGTTTTTGGGTGTTGCAAGTATATATTTCTGATGATCTCCTATAGTGAATGTAAAATTAAAAAGACATTCTAATAGATGAAAGTAAGATAACTATGACCATACCTTTAATTGAAGCAAAAGTGATTTTATTAAAAAATAACCTGCACTGATAGAATGATAAGTCCACTTATATAATATTAAATACGATAATGCTGAACCCGTTACTAGAAACAATATTATTATTCAAAATTATTCAGCATTAACTGACTACTCAGATTTATATTACTGATGACGGAATGGAAGCAAATAGAGGAGTCTCTCTTTATTTCAAACGCATTCCATAAATTCAACAGCAAACTAATCGTACTTGGCGGAGTCGTCTGTATTGTTTACAGGGTCGCCAATGGCAACAAGTGCAATTCGCAAAATTATACGCCGAAATCGGATGTATAACCCACGGATCGAAATCGGGGTGTCTAATCCTCGAATCGCAACCGATCCTGCCTCGTGAATAAGGATTTTTGCTTTGATTCGCGAATAATCTGGACTCGACGATAATTCTCGTATTACACGGTATTGAGAATATGGGCGTTAAGTACCTGAAATAAACTCGTTCCAAACCAAACTTTTAATTTGACTACTAGGAAAACGAATTCCTTAAGAATTAGATATTATTTTTTCTATGTTTGTAAATGATTTCTTTGATTTTGCTTGATTTTGTGGTAATTAAAACGGAGTAATGAAATTGACGACATGATGTTAATTCATTATTAAAATTTCGATAATTTCTTTTACATCAAATGATAGATTATATGTGAATAGTAGGTTAGTTATTCAAATATTTAATTTCCCGTGCACGTAAAAATTTATAGTATTGGTAAAAAGTGATCACACTTGATTTAAAGAGTATTATTGCTATTTTTTGTGTGTTTTTAGTACAGCTAATGAAAGTGTACTTATATAAGTTAATTAAGAATGCATTCGACTTTTTTACCCTGATTTGTGTGTGTATGCATTCACCCCTT
>JAHLJT010001821.1:0-17491 GCA_031308135.1 Acheta domesticus
GAATCTATAAGAGGCAGGCGTTATTATGACGTTCATAATAACACCGGAGCGGTGGCGAAATTCAGATGTTGGGGCACCATCGTAGATAAACATCTTTAAAAATCAGTAGGAAGAACTGCTCTGCATTCGATTATACATGGTCCATTTCACGGATACATCACACAAATCTGACATTTTGGCTTGTATACAATCAAATTCATAACAATAGGAAGTACATTGCATTCTCCAGCAACCAGATGAAACCATGTCGTCTAGGCGACAAAAGCGCCATTAGACACACACCTATTGCTGCATCGCTCGCAAAAAAAGTCCATGGCCGACGTACCTTTGGTGAAGTCTTGGAAGAGAACTCGCACTGCCAAAAGTGTCTAAAGAAGTGACGAGTTCATCAATATTTTTGATCTATCACATATCTTATTACTGAAACCTTTCTTCAAGATGCGGCCTATTTTGGTTGACCGTTTGGACAACCCCTACTGTAGAAACATGTGAGCTGCCTTTCGTCTAATCATTCTGATTCATCAGTTTGTTATCGCCAAACTCACAGACTTGAATTACTGCGCGAACTACGAGAGAACGACAGAGATAGAGCTATATTATGACAAAGAGCGGAGAAATATTTGTGCTTTGGATGAGGAGGCCACATTCGGGCATGCGCAGTGGAAGGTTGTTTGTTTTTTTTTTGACTGGTAGAGCTTTAAAAAAGTTTTTTCCTGGACAGGGAGCCGTCGCCGCTGCTGCCTCTGCCGGAGGTTGGAGGCGAAGGGCTGGCGAAAGGCAGAGGGTTGGAACAGAGCGATCGTATGCCTCCCGCCTTCGCAACCGCCACCGCCGTCGCCGCCCGGGGTGGGGGCGGGGGCGGGGGCGGGGGCGAGGTGCGCCTCCGGAGACGTCAACGCACACCGCAGCGCGGGGCCCTCGCGTCTTGCGGGCCCGCGAGACGACTCGCGCAGGCGACTCGCAAATGAAGAGGCGACCGCAGCGCCTCGGCGAAGCAGAAGGCCCATCTGCCTTTCAAATGGTGGTCGCCGCGACGGCGTCGACGGCAGCGGCAGCCGCGAAGGCGGCCGACGGCGGAGGCGCCCTCCTTGCAAGACGTAACGATGTTAATCACCCCCGTCCACACCCCACCCCTATACCGTCACCGGGAAAGCGGGGCGGGGGAGGGGAGGGGAGGACAGCTAAGAGCCTGAGACCGCAAGCCTACCGGCGCGGACCGCGATGCCCCTCCCCCACGGACAGTCCCCTTGCGCCTCCGCCCCAAAGGTCATGACTCGCTTTCCAGAACGTTCGTCCGGAAGTCCTCCCCCCCACCCCTTAAAATATGCTTACTCCTTCCCGCAGCTCGTGGCCCTGCGACACTCTCGATCCCCCTCCTCAAGGCCTTATGTAATGTGTTTTGTAGGAAAAGAGATCGTAAGGAAAACAAGTAATTTATTGAATAATGTGTTTTGAAATTGAACAGGTAACAAATATAGAGCAACCACTGTGGAGCGAGAAGAATACATTCAGAACCAATGTGTTATTTATATACAATTTTCTTTTTTTATTAGGAACTCACAGAATCTTGTTACACGACATTCTCTTACTGCGATTGATTAATATATTTTGTACTCTCATAAAAAGTCTTGGAAATATATTTTATATTGTTTGGTGTGAAATACAAAATTTTGATAAAATCCCAATCAGTATAGTAGTTCAGTTACAGTTGCAGCAATATTGATAGTTTAGAACTAAATTTTTATCAAAAAACATTTTGCGGTTTTCATGTTTCTATTGAAACTAAACACGCAATACTTAATGCCCTGGAGAGGTCTTTCGATTCTTTGTGCTCGCACGGGCCTTTTTGAACACTTTATGCCTGCTCCCCTACCAACGAAACATATAACATAACACATAACAAATTCTATGGGTTCGATGTATTAAAGTTAAAAGAATCAGGAAAATACTATAAATAAATGTCACTACATTCACATAAGAAAAGTTAACATTAACATTATTTTGTTGAATTAATATGAAAATTGCAATTTTGGCTTCTTCCCTCATTTAAGTTTTCACGTGATTCTTTTTCTATTTTTAACAGATTACATTTTTTTATAACAAAAATAGTTATTGAGTAGTGTTGTTGTAATGAATGTCGAACGACGTCCGTTATATCTACGAAATTTTATTTATTGATATGCTTATGACAATGGAGGCAAAAAAAACTAAATGTACCGCCTTCTAATGTTTTCACAGTTATTCCATGCAAACATTTCTATCTTTAATATTTGAGTTTAGAAAGACTCCAAAAACTTTTGAACTTTCCATATTTTCGAAAAATCAAGGTTTTCAACGAAAATGAGACCTAAAACAATTCTCTTAAACGTTTCACACTCTCTACAACTAAATTTAGTGAAAAACATGGGAGCTAATTTTTTTGAAAATTTCGAAAATCTCAGGAGCTTCATATTAAGTGCCCCCCAAATTTAAAATATCGTATTGAAATTCGGGTTCGCAACATCAGCCTAATCGAATTCGGAATATCAACTTTGGAGAAAATGGACTGAACGTTTTCTTGCTAGCGTTGTTCACAGACGTACGGACAGACGTTTTGTCGCCAAATTGATTTTTCGGTAACAAGCACCCTAAAACATGGATTCTGGCTGCACCAGAAGTTAGAGAAGTTTTTTCTAAATGTAGTAAATGAATTTATCCACTTTTTTCGTTACCGTGGTTCTGTAATAATGAATTTTTCCTGCTAAAATTCCCCGTTTTTCACGCAACATTACATTCACGCAACTTTCTCTCTTCTGCGTAAGCGGTAGCGAGAATGTAAAAGGAAGGAGCTTTTCTTAAACTTGAATGTGGATTAGCTTACACGAAGACCTACCACTAATGGAAGAAAGGCCAATCGATGCACGAACATGTCCAATTAACCGATTAACACACTATTTTTTGAGGGGGAAATGAATAGGAAATTTGTAACATTGACTTCAAAGGAGATGTAAATAAAGAATATATATTTCCCAACATATTTTATTATTGTTATTATAAAAATATTGTAGATACGTAGATAGGTAGCTTTAAATAGGTCTGTATCATATAGGATCAATCTTAGATTTCAGGAATTAAAACTTTTGTAGTTTATAAATTTGTTATAGTATATATCAACGTTTTTGCACCTTTAGCATGTGTATTGCTCTTGGCAAAGCATAAGGTAATGTTCGACACGAGCTAATAATAATTGTGAAAACTACAAAATTTTTAATTCCTGAAATTTACCCAAGATTTGATCCTAGATGATTCAAACCTATTTAAAGCTTACCATCTAATGTATCAACAGCATAATACCAGAATCACAGTATTTCAATATATAATCAATATTCAGGAGCAATTTCATTATAATATTTTTTTTTCCGAGCGAGGTCACTTTGGACCCCGCAGGCATGCTGGCATGCAATTCATCAGGGGAATCAGCATTTCACTGTTGCGAATTTTACTCTCCAGGATTGTTAGCCCTAGGGAGTACGGAAGATGAATGATGATGATAATGAGGTTTTGAAAGGACGGCACACACACACATACACACATACATCCATGCCGAGGCGGGACTCGAACACGCAACCCTGTGGTCCGAAATCGCCACGATTCTACTGTCTTAGCGATCTCGACCACGGGGCCGAAACAATAATAATAATAACAATTATTATTATTATTATTATTATTATTATTATTATTATTTTTATTACTCTTACACTAACGTGGATTGCATAACCTGTCATCAAATGAGGTCACTGGGCAAGCATAACAAGTAAAGACACATTCTTTCTGTAATTGATGAGATTCGAACAATGTTATTGTTATAATAATTACTAAATTAACAAGGAACTAAGAAGTTAACACTAATTTACGAGTGTATTTATGAAAAATGTTCATTTCTTCTGAAATTTCTTAAATGGTCTCTTCTTTTCTCGAGATTTCAGAATTTCGATTTTCGAGTCACAAGGAATTTCTATTGTAACGTATGCGAATTTTCTAATTGACACCAAGTAGACGATTTGGTGGTACGAGAAACAGTTATACTTCCTTAAATCATCGAGACTTTACTATAAGACTAGCTCACTCATTGTAGCCATCCAAAAAGCACATTGCCAATGCGTATCACGCTTTATTGAGGCAAATGTATTATTTGCCTCTTATAAATACACTTTAATGTGAAGTAGTAATGCGTATCAACCCATTCCGCACTCTAATTTTTAGGACACGTTACAGCACAGTTGTGTCTCAATTTGAAATCAAAATTCTGTCTCTAAAAATAAAATTCATACACGTGAATTTTCATGTCATGATACCCCGATTTTTTAAACGTGGATATGATTATCTGTATTGTACCCAGAGCACGACACTCAGTTCTATAATGAAAAATATTCGTCAAAAGTATTGAATTCATGGTTTAGTGGATGTAAGGATCTCTCTAACAATATGATATCTAACCTCAACATAGATTGTCGAGGATGACAGATGATAAACAAAGATAACCAAGATTGTTTTGTAATACAAAGGATCTGGAGAAAAAAGTTATTAAATGAACATGAAACACGTGAATATTTATAAAAGTATAGCGTAAGTGTTTTATTTTTAACGAAAAATTTAAACTATCTGATAAAATATCTGAGATCATCAATTTTATTTTATATATAACAGAAAATATACTTGAATCTTTTAAATTTGGCCAAACAAACCTTATTATGACCCAATGTTTCCACTAATATTATCGACGTTTTCTCGAGATTACGCAAGATAATTTAAAACTAATAATTTCATTTCTTCTTAGTACATTTTTACTTATGGCTGTTCTATTATTTTCTTCCATTTCTCAAAGTCATTAAGGTGATACAGCGGTCAATGTAGATGTGATATCTCTAGGTAACTTAAAATTGCTCGTTTTGAGCAAACAGAGTCGCCACACGAGACAACCTTCAAGTGTAAAGGATTAGGAGATTTCTTTTAAAAGAAATCTCATGAAACTCTCCTAAGAGTTATAAGACCCTTTTTCGAGATATAAATGCAAGATTGCAAATATTCTAGGAGAGATTATCCCCTAACTTCACAAGACCTTGCCTAACTATGAAAAACGCGCCTTATTGTCACTTCATTTTGGTATCTAAAATGAAACAATACAATAAATATAGTGGTGCTTTAACTGCACGAACTTTCTCGCCCGTATTTTCATGCAAAATTACACGAAAAGTAGTAAAATTTTCGAGAAATTGTAAATGACCTTACTTCGAAACCTATATTTAAGGCTCAGACGTCCTTCACACTATGTAACAACAAATTTTATAAAAAAAAGAACAATGGAACCATTTTTTTTGGAAAATGTGGAAAAAATTGGAAAGTGTGTTAGGGTCTTCATTGAAAGTGACCCCCAAAATTAAAATATCGATTTCAAATTCAAGAAACCAGGACATCAGGCAGATCGATTGGGGAATATCAATTTTGGAGAAATCGGCTAAACTGTTTAGCCCCTAACGTTGTTCACAGACAGAGTTTGTCGTCAATCCATTTTATGGATCCACAAAACATGGAATCTGGCTACACCACGTGTTTCCCCTTTAAATGTAGCAACTACGTTTTTTCCACTTTTTCGTTACCAGGGACTTAATAACAGTTTTTCTACAAAAAATTCGCCGTTTTCCGCGCAGCATTACGTAAATATCTTTCTACTCCGTAGCGAGAAAATAAAAGAAAAAAGAAAAAAACTCTCACCCAGCGGCGGACGCAGTGTGCAGCTAGACCGGGAACCCTCGGCGGGATGTCTGCTCCTTAGACCGCAACCCGCGCCGGCGCGGCGTTCCTGCAGCGAGGCCGTAAAGCTGTCGCGCGGGCCGAGGCCCGAAGCCAGGCCCCGCGCGCCCGCGCCCGCGTCCCGAGAGTTATTCTTCTCCGCGCGCATGAATCCTGCAATCTCTTATTCCACGCTCCCTCCTCCGCCCCTAATTGAATTATTTATGCTTGTGAATTTCATGACATTTCATAGTCGCCCCACGTTGCGTTAAGCGCGCTGTTAGGAATCGAAAAATCCGCATTGGTAGTAAATTGTGAGAGCTAACGAGGCGGTCAAACAGACTTGCATATTTGGTTAGCGTTAAACGTTGGCGAAAAACTTGCCGAATTGCTAAACGTTTTGATAATATTCATGGAAATTCTTGCGTGCAGAGATGCCCTTTCTTTTTGTTTGGAAGAACATTAATATGCCAACGGTGAATTGAAGTTGTGGGATTTCTTCATTTTATTACTACAAAACTGCTATCGGAGATTAATTTAAATCGTTTTTTGTGTATAGTCACTTTATTGCTTTCGTATTATCAGTTTAGGTAATACTTCCATATGAAGCTAGTGAGGCTACAACAGCAGCTTCCATACGAAACTAGTAGTGCACACCAGTGAAATATTTGTATTTTTTCAGTCTTCAAAATTCAGAGTTTAACGAAACTGCACCGTTTTTTATAAGCATACTTTGCTCTATTCGAGAAAAACTTTAAACAAAAACTTGAAGCCTTTCTTGATCCTTTATAAATAATTATCTTTACTTCAAGCAAAGTTACGTGAAAACTACTCGTATTTTTAAAAAAATGTGTATCAGCTTGTTTTTTTTTAAGATTCCACGAGGGAAAACTTTTCGAAAATTCTTTAACCTAAATGGGACCTGCTTTTTTTGCGCCACGTTTTTGGTATCAAGAAATTTACCCAACGTGGGTTCTAACTAACCAAAGTTTTAGAAGAAATAACTCACTACACATGGCAACAAGACTTAACAACTTTTATATCAGAGCCCCAAACCACTTACTTTTTTCTGATAAAATATCCGATGCATTATTTATTATGCATTATTTTATTACTTTCACCTTATTACACGAGTACGTAGAACGCAAGAAGTAAAAGTATAGAAATTTCATCACAATTTCTCGCTTTAATTCTTCAAAATGTCATCAAAACGTTTTGACTCTCGAGAAAGCCAATAACGCGAAAAATCGGTTTTCTTTGTGTAAAAATTGAGTTGTGAGGCTTTCTGTAAACAGGGAATTCAGAATGAAAGCAGCAGAAGATATAAATGTATACTCACTGCAATGTGGACGTTTTCAGCTTGAACACTCCTTACAACTTCTTAGAACTCATTGCAGCTGAGGTGACATCCGTTTGGACCTGTCGAGGCGTGACATCTCTGAATATTGGAAGCAGACTGAGCAATTCTTTTCATGCTGGCAGTTTCCTAATTTCATTAAATATATAGTTCGAATTTGAAATTGGAGTTGTGAAAATGCCACTGTTCTTTCAAGAACCGTTATCCAAACGCACCTCAGTGGCTGAATGGAAGTCCCATTTTTCAAGTTGTTTTAACAATTGTTTTCAATATATAATATTTATCATCGACCTTACACAATACTTTATACGCAAAATATATCAAATATTTTAAACGGAACGTCAAAAAAATATAGAATATTTTATGTAGAACATAAAAAGTATTCTTTTTATTATTTAAAACAATTCCTATTTTTATTTTCTTATTCATTTGGTGAATGAAGAGTTCATTAGAAAATGCATTAAGTCTATAATACGGTATGCCATAGCATTGACGTTCCAGTAATTTAAATGATATAAAATCTAAATCCACTCGCACCCCACATTAGAAAGAAAGATATTTTCTACTTCATTGGTTAAGATTTAGATATTTCAATGGGTATGAAGCAGATTTGTAAAACAATGATTAATACCGTTGGTATTACCATATTGTTTCTGGGAGTTATGTTATCTTTCTTAGAAACTAATAAGCTCCTCAAAAAGAGCTACTGAGAGTAGTAACATTAACGTTATTCACTTCTTCTTTAGGGTGTTCATATTTCTTAATCGGAATGATACGTGGTTATCTGTAGTATGTGTTTGCGACTTCAAATGTTTTGGTCGTTACACCGGGTTACGCCAACGTAAGCCAACGTTATACTAACAGTGAAAGGCCAACAAGCTGCAATAGATAATTAAGTCATAATCTAAATATCAGCAAAAGAAATTTCTTTAAGAATTATCTCACCTTCAGCCCTTTCTATTTCAAATAGAAAAATGTAACATTTAGGCGGTTGCGTAAAATTTGCAAATATTTTTCAAGTGGATTTTAGTATTACGGATATTAACTTCTACTTTGAACTTTTCCGAAAAAAGCATACAAACCTCATTCCAACAATCAAGCACGGCGTATTCACATTAGGATTGCGATATCGAGGTTGATGTTTTCAAAACATTGATGTTTTTGTAGAAACATCGATGTTTTAAATATCTATGTATTGATGCCGATGTTCTTCTTTTCGATGTTTTGTTTCTGAATGAAAAAATTCCCATGATCACAATACTGGTAAAAGTTAAAATAAGAAATAATAGCTGATGGTAGCACTGTTATTAACGTGTTGGAACCAAGGAACGCTGTTTATACTACATTCATCGATTAAACTTTCTTGCCCGAGATGACCTCCATGCCCCCGTATTATTTCCTCTTTCTTCATATTCATTTCATATATTGAAATGTGTTCAACAAATACGCTGTGGGCACAGGGTCTGCCCCTTTTTCTCGTACCCTTATTCGGCGAGTTGATAAACACGGACACCTTCAAATTAAATTTTAATGCACACGAATTTAATGTTAGAGGTCACTAATCAATTCTAAAAACATCGAAGTTTTTAAAAATTGATGGTTTTTTGTTGATGTATTTTAAACATCGATGTTTTAATTTTTAACATCGATAGTTGCCAACATCGATGTTTTGTGATCAATGTCACATCACTAACACACATCTCGCTGACAGCCCTCACGAAGGAAGTGTAAACCACGGCGTTCAACGTCAACAGCGAGAGAAGCCTACATGACATAATGAACATCCCTTTCAAAGACAGTCCCCAGCGCTGCATCATTGGATAGGCCCGGGCTGCGTGACCCCCTGAGCAGGGGAGAGCGCGCCGCCGACGCGGGGGCGAACGCGGAATTCTGATGAAGGGGACGCGACCGCCCCCAACGCCTCCAGAACAGCAGCCCCTCTGAGCGGCGACGTCTGGCGGCGGAACCGACGGCCTAGGCTCACAAGTCGCCCGTCTGCTGAGAGGAGGTCCAAACACCTGGTTGCTGGAGGGGAATGCTTTTCTCCCGCATTAAATTGGGGGCTTTGTTGTCTGGATTGCGAATACACATTTTATTAGACAACAAATTTTAAAGAAGAAGTTTCACAATCTTCGAAAAATAAAAAACCACTTCAATAGTTCTAAAAATATGCTCATACAAGTTATGCATGCAATACGTTTTAGAGAAAATATTTTTGTTCGTTAATGTTTATTCAAAATAACCGTTACGAAATACGAGCAACATTCGTTACTTGTTTTCAAACACTCACTCTGCACTTCTAGACTGGAGGATCACCACCACTACCCGAGATGCACTCTATTGACGAGACTATTGACCATAGCAGTTGGCGCGCACAAAAACACACAATAAAATAAAATAAAATCGATGATGGCTCAAAAATTGATGGTTAGAACGTTAATGCGAGTTTTACATGGTTCAATATATATTGAGACAGTCAATTTAAGAAATAAAATATAATATACTTAATTCCATCATTATACTTATATTTCCTACAGTTTGTTAAAAATATGATATGACGTTAATGACTTACGTATTCAAATCCACATTCTTGATATTTTTCGTTTACTGAAGACCAATTCGTTTGACATGTTCCCACGAAAAATATAATTTCTTTTCTCCATCTAATAACTATCTTAATCGAACCTACATACAATTACTACCTCCACCTCTCAATTCACACACAGTCTTCACAACATATGCCACCTCGTTGTTCTTCCCCCGTTTCTAACATCCTCTCCTATCCCCATCGTTCTTCCCATATCCCTCCCATTCCTCCTAATCTTGCCCTCGCCCTTCCATTTCTCCACTAATTCCCCCCGTATTTCCGTCATTCCTCCCGTATCTCCGCCATTCCTTCGGTATCTATGCAATTCCCCCCCATATCTCCACCATTCCCCCGTATCTCTATCATTCCCCCCGTATTTCCGTCATTCCTCCCGTATCTCCGCCATTCCTTCGGTATCTATGCAATTCTCCCCATATCTCCATCATTCCCCCCGTATCTCCATCATTCCCCCGTATCTCCATCATTCCCCCGTATCTCCATCATTCCCCCCGTATCTCCATCATTCCCCCGTATCTCCATCATTCCCCCCGTATCTCCATCATTCCCCCGTATCTCCATCATTCCCCCCGTATCTCCATCATTCCCCCCGTATCTCCATCATTCCCCCCGTATCTCCATCATTCCCCCGTATCTCCATCATTCCCCCCGTATCTCCATCATTCTCCCCGTATCTCCATCATTCCCCCGTATCTCCATCATTCCCCCCGTATCTCCATCATTCCCCCCGTATCTCCATCATTCCCCCCGTATCTCCACCATTCCCCCGTATCTCCACCATTACCGCGTATCTCCACCATTCCCCCGTATCTCCACCATTCCCCCGTATCTCCACCATTCCCCCGTATCTCCACCATTCCCTCGTATCACCACCATTCCCCCGTATCTCCACCATTCCCCCGTATCTCCACCATTCCTCCCGTTTCTCCACCATTCAGCCCGTATCTCCACCATTCCTCCCTTAACCTCACCATTCCTCCCCTATCTCCAACCCCTCCTCACTATCCATACTTTCATCCCCTACCTCTTCCACGCCTCCCCTATCTACGACACATCACAACTACCGCTATCAGCGCCATCCCGCCGCGTCGCGGACAGCGCGTCGCGTCGCCCTCGCCGCCGCTCCCCCCGAGACGATGACAGCCGCCCCCCATCCCCACCCCGTGTGCAAGGGGGTGGGGCGGGGGCGGGGGCTCATGACAGCGCCGGCGCATGACGGAGGCGTTTTTCAGCGGTCCCGCGCCCGCTGTCACCGCCGGGCGTCCCCGCGCGCGTCGCGACCGGCCGCCGCGCCGCACAAAAACGCGGAGCCCCCGAGACAAAAGTGCCGCGCTGCGTCGCTCGTTTGTCTCCGCGCGCTGGGATCCGTCAACGTCAGCCCCCGCGTCCGCGCCACGCCGCGCAGCGCTACGCCGCGCGCGCTCTCGGATTTTAAAAAAATCGCCGCCGCCCCCGCCGCCCGCCTGCCGCGCTCTTAATCTACGATTTGTTCTAATTTGTTAAAAGCAGCGTTGTGGGGACCCGCTGACACGCCGAACGTGCGGCACGCTGCATGCCGCTGAGCCACTCGTCAGAAATCCCGGGAGAAATTGTTTTGGGTCTTTTATGATTTTTAAGTTGTGAAAGATGAATAAAAGAGTGGAGGAGTTGGAGAAAAATCTTTTAAGGATGTTTGAAATCAAAAGATCCGTGAATAGGTACCTTTAGAATACCAGTAATACAGCATTCAAATCAGTGCCAGATCCGGGGGAGGGGAATGGGAGCTATGCACACACACACACACACACACACACACACACACACACACCACACAGACAAAAGGCCTAGAGTTTTTGGTTGTTACCTTTGTCAAAATTGATTTATATATTCGTTAGAATTTGTAATTATTTAAACATTATATTGTGGTAGTATTACTAGTGCAACTTATCTTGAACGTTGTATTGGAGAAATGTGGGGGGTATTAGTTACGAAATTGGTCACTATATTTTTTATAAAGCAATGCCGATCTCTGGAGAATTAGTCATGTCTTCGCAAACTTTCACAATAATTTGCGTCTTCCTCAGGATTCGAGGTATCTCTTATGATGGATCTTCACCTGCTTCGGTATTTTTGGAGAAAATCACGGACAGAAGTTCTTATCTTCAACAGAAAATAGTTCTATTTCACGCCAATGAAGATGTGTTTGAAATGTCGTCATCAGTACTCGCAATGAGCTTTTGCCGTCAAGTGTTTATTGTACCAGGGAGGGGACGCAGTCATTGTTCACGAAAAGTTGCGCGATTAATATCATACATACGCTAGAAAATAATATATAGTATAATAATTAATATGTTTATTATTTAATAAACATATTGTAATAGTTTAGCCATCTATTACAAATGAAATAGGTAGATAACATGAAGTGACCATTGGTTTATGAACCGGGTATAGAACTTTATGTAGAAACTTCCAGAGCGGAATATAGAAAAACAAGTGAAGGTGATCTAAGAGAAAACGAGTATTTCAGGCGAGCATGTGAACGCCGTGGTTAATTAATGGTTGCATGTTACTAGTCAACGCACAAAATTATAAGGAACACAATAAAGTTTGTTTCAGCTAAATCGGGTCACAGAAACGCATAATATCGCGAGTTTTGTGATCATGACATTGATTTTAACATGTTACAGAACTAAAACAACAATGGTCGTGACGTCCCTTCAGAAAAGTTTGGATATATTAATAAATTAAACGAAAACTAGTGTGTCTACCGAGATTTGGCATATACCAAAGTATTCCGTGGAATACGGGCCAAATTATAAACGTGGTGACACAATTTTAGGACGCCGAACATTAATAGATAAACATTATGTTACATGAGTTAATTGAGAAATAAACGAGCGATGTTTGTAGGCATGAGACGCACGAAAAAGCATTCTTTTAACAAAATGAAGCGAGAAAAGTGATGTCTAAGAAGTGGAATGGATACGAAATTTTAATTGGGAATTTTACAATATAATAAGACAATCCAGGAAGTGTTAGAAATTAATAATAAACTATTTTTATAAGTTATAAAGCAGAAGACAGTAGAGGCGCTATTGTTTTGTTCGGAAAAAAAGCTATAAATGCTTTAGGACAACAATGGGAGAGAGACGAGGGAATAGCTTGGTAGCGAGAGGCAGAATCCGCGTCGCTTGTTGCAAGAATAATTTTAAAAAAATTTGGATTTGTAATTTTTGATGAAGTGTTCTCTTCTGGACTCGTACTAGTGAACTATTATAAACTGTGAGAGGAGTGAATAACTTCGTGGCGAGTTGTACTCCGCGTCACTCGTGATATTATTTTAACACGCGAAACTTATAAAATTTCGAGAAGGTGTTGCTCCTTCGGACTTGTATGCGCAGGTGGCGGAACTGTATGCCGTGTGATGTGAACTATTTTAGTGCGGGTGTCGCCGAACGAGGTGTGCCGAGGTGCAGCAGACTCGAGCGCGTCTTTGCATATCGTCGCCGTGGTCAGTGCCAATTTGGGGGCACTGGTAATTCGGCGCTAGCAGGCAGCAGTGGAGCAGAGTTCTTACGCATGACGGCGTGAGATCGTGTGTGTGTGGACCTGGTCGCCGCTTGGTTAACAACGCAAGGGAAGTGGAGTATTTTTTTTTTGTTTTGCAACACTCCAGTGAAGTCAATGACTTTGATTTCTTTGCTCTTGGGAAGAATAAAATGGTTTACAAAGCCAAAACTGGAAACATTTTGGGGGGATTGCAATGTAATGGGTGTGCCACAGTATTGAGCTCATTATTTCGTAATAACATTTGGGTATAATATGTTTATTGATTTTTGTGATTTTTATGATATCGTGTTTTGTTGATGTTGTGTGGTATTGATTCTTTTATGAGGGTATTAATGTTTCTGTGGTTAAAAGAAAATAAACAAACGAGATTTTGAGTTCTCGTTTTGATGTTACGTAACCGGGGTTTTTATCACATAGCTAGCTGATCTGGTCCCTGCATTGGCGTGGCGCTTGTGTTCTGTAGAGAACAAATCACGGCCCGCCCTGATAAATTTATGTAAACAGGAAAACTCCGGATAGTAAAAAGGGGGGGCACAGTGGTGTGCATTGTAGATATTACAGGTGATCAGCAAGGAAGTTTTTCGTGATCAACAATAGGAGTTGAGAGGGGGAGATTTTCATTACATTAGTGCCCAGTTCGTAGGGCGTTTTAGTAAATAGGAAAGGGGGTTTTTTCGTTGCATTGGCGCCTGTTTAGTGGGGCGTGATCGATATCAGTACAAGTGAGAGGGGTTTTTCGTTACAATATGATCCTCCCTAAATGATCTGCTGCATCCGCTCCTGATTTAGATTAATGTATTTTGTAACTAGAAAATGGATTAATCTACAATAAATGTTTTGTTCCGTTTCGGACAATTTTCTCAAAGATGGTGAAATATTTTGTATTTTGATTTCTTTTAATTCCTTTTCTCACTGTATAGAGTTTTTTAAATAATCGATTCAGTAACTTACGAATGAGCTTACTCATTAAGAATAAAAACGTGTTCACTGCAGGCACACAAAACATTGAGAGCTGTCACCCCAGAGTTTAAAAAGTTTGCTGCTTTCGTCTGGTTTCTGATGGGGGATTTTGAAAATATTACATGGTGTTTCAATAAAAAGTTGCTTAAAATGGTAGCTCTTGTACACCATGTCCTAGCTTGCCTCCAATATGTCTTCTTTCTGTTGTAAGAATAGATATTCTTCAATAGTTGGAAGTTCTTAAACGGTTGTACAAATAACTCATTTGCATTAATACTCAAGCAATATTTTTAACATGTTTAACTATTATCATTCATAATATATTTTTATATTGATTGATCCTTTTATTGTACAGACAATAAAATGTCTAGGATCAATTCAATTAAGTTTTCAACTTTACTAAATTTGGTAAAATACTTCAAATGTGGCATTAATTTTTGTAATAACTTGATAGAGTTCTGTAAATTATATTGTTTCATGTTCGATTTTTTTGTATAATGCTTCATGTTTGCAATGTTGCAATATTCTAATAGAGCTACTGTTTGGGGCTTTCTCGATTTTTCTGCAAGTGCAGCTTATTTATCTTAATTGTAATCACATAAGAAATTAACGCTTTACAAAATCAAAACAATGTCATTTCACTTAACATATTTAAAATAATTGTTATTACATCCCTATTATTGCTAAACCAATAACCCACGTATTTTTTCTTCGGCGTTTTCTGAAGTAATCAGATGCGATATTAGGGAAATTTATTTTAATTACAATCAGTGTCTCTAGCACCTACATCAATACTTTTCAGCCCGCTGCCTTTCTCATTATACTTCACACAACAGCAATACAACGCGCTCATCAGATCGCAGAACCCCAAATTAAATCGTTGCACCCCCCACACCCCTCTCGTGTATTCGTCGCGCGGCCGGGAGTTCATTACAGCGAGCGGCGGGGTGAATTAAAATTGAGAAATGTTAATTAAAAAGGTGTTTAGCCAACTTTCGGTTGGGGTGCGCGCCCCGCCGCGTGGGGCGGCGGCGGCGGGCGCCTGGCACCGCGCGCCGGCCGGTGCTGCTCTCACGCGGCCGGCGGCGAAGGCTCCAGTCACGCTTCGCAGCCCGCGCCAGCCGCGTAGACCCCCATCGCGGCGCCGAACGGCGCTCGCAAGCGCCTGCTCGCTGTTTTGCCTTGCTTGTTATGCGGCGGTGAAGGGATAAATCAATGAAAAAGCGAATATGAATGACCTTGTTTTGTAATTCTGAGCTGTTAAAAGAATCCATACTGACGAGCGAAAGTCCACTCACAACCTCCGTTAACGGATTTAAACAGTCCGCCTTCCGAGTTCCGATACGAACAATCAAAACAAATGATGTTGTGTTAAAGAGGATGTGTGAAGACTTGTATTCTAAAAAAAGATGTTTTTTTGTACATGATTTCTTTTTCTTAGAAAGGGTACGAAAATATTGCATGATACATGGGCAGGTATCACAACGGACAATTTTTGGTTACAAACTTCAATCACGTTCGTTATTTTCTCTTTATCGATCTAATGGCGTTTAAAAGTATTTTCTAAATATTTAATTAAACTTGTATCAATAGCTTTGATGCGAAGTTTATTGCCAGTATAATGGACGGAACATTATAATATGCATTAACCAACCCTCATGTAAACTGGTGAAGGAACTTACATCTGTGAGGTATAATCGTTTAAAGAAATTTATTGAATAAATGTTGCTTTTGAATGTAATTATGAATATTACTGCCACAAAATCAACGATGGTTCCTTTGTATCTTTGTGTGACTCTTGGAACTTCTCCTTAATTTTTATTGATTTACTTTTCTAAATTGAAAGAAATCTTAAATTTTGAATGTCATTGAACATTTCTAAATTTCTCAATTTTGTATAACGGCCCAAGTAATTGTTGTTTTATTGGCATTAACCAATTATGATATGTAAGAACAGAATTCCCCGTGGTAAACCGTACTACGTTTTAAAAAACTCCAATGTTTTTTCAATTAATATTTGCTGCTTAAAGACGTACCCATCGACACATTAAAACGTTCGTCTACAAATTCTTTATCAGTGACAGTCAGGAATACGTTGAAGAGTAATATTGAAAATGTAATATATTTTATTTTAATCTGCTCTGTTTCCTTTTCAAGGATGTCAATATGTACATTTAATGTGCGAATTTGATCATTAATAATTGTGGCGAATTTGATCATTTTCGAATTGTTTGGTATTTATTTAATCTGCAAGAATATAGTCATTTTTCTCACCGTGACAAATTTATTAATTTAGTTTTGTGTCAGAAATATGTCTTGTTATAAACGTTCCTAACAATGCAAGTAGAAATTGATATACCTGTGTGGCAATTCAACTGAAATTTTCAGGTTTTTTCAAAATATTTTTAGTATTTAACACGCCTACATACTCTTTATGTTACATTGTGCTTACTTAATTTATTTTCATTAAAATAAACACCACAATCGCTTCGAAAATAATTTTCTGCCGTTCCACCTATTTTTGCAGGGTAGATAATACAGAACGTACAGCAGTGAAAACAAGTGTTGCAATGGCTTTGAATGCAAACTCCAATTAAACATTCTGAAAATTATGTTTAGAATACTTGCTTGTTGATGCACCCATTTTGTAGGGCTGCAGTTCCAGAGAATGTAGCGCCCAAAACAAGAGTTGCAATGGCTTTGAAAGAATCCAATAACTCAATCTGTAAATTAATTTTAGACCACTTGTCCTTTAGTGTAGAGGATCGTATAGATCAGATGTTCCAGATTTAGAGGCCAAACAAGTGCTGCGATGATTTTGAAAGCAAAATCCCAACAACAAAAACTGGAAATTCTTTTAGACTCCGTTAATGCTTCCATTTTGCAGCGCATCAGATAAAGAGCGTATAGCGACCAAAACAAATGCTACAATGGCTTTGAATGCACGTTCCTATTACAAATTGTGGAAATTATTTTTAGACTACTTGTCGGCTAGTACACCCGTTTTTGCAGGGCATCTGTTCCAGAGCAAGTAGCGACCAAACCAAATGTTGAAACGGCTTCTAATGCACGTTACGTATAACAAATTCTGAGAAATATTTTTGCAGGGCAGCTGTTCCAGAACATACAGTAACCAAACAGGTGTGCAATAGCCACGTCCTATTTCAAGTTCTGGATTTATTTTTAGAGTGCTGTTCTGATAATGCACCCATCGTTGCTGTGCAGGTTGCTACAGCTTACAGCGGCCAAAA
>JAHLJT010001822.1:0-45359 GCA_031308135.1 Acheta domesticus
AAAACATCTTCAGGAGAAAATAAAACATGAACAATGAAGAAAACAGACAATGTCAGTTTTCAATTTATAGGAAAATGTAACATTGAAAGTTTTGACTAGTGCTTATAAAGAATCTATTCGTCTTCACAATGATTTAGTGGCAAAAAAATCGGGATAGTTTCCAAAGTCGCGTTTTTTTTACATTACTATGATTTCCGTATGTTAATATGTTTGAGCCCCCCCCCTTTCCAAAAAAGAATCCACGAGCCGCTACTGAGGCACGGCAATGCTTGACGCACCGGTGCGTCGTTTGCAGTGAAAGTTAACAAATTTCTGTTAGCCATGCAGCTACAGTGAAAAGAATGCTAAATAAATTAGCCACAAATATACATTATGAATAATATGTTTATATTGACATAAAATACTGTACATTGAGTAATTCATAATTAAGGAAAAGGAATAGGTAAAATTTCAAATGATTAAACTTAATGTATTTATTCAACAAAAATAAAAACTTCTATATTGTCAACTGATTTTAAAAAAATATAAAAAAATACTCAACTAATTTTAAAAAATGTATATAAACAAAATGAAAGACCACTAATTTACCAAAAAAATTACAAAAAATATTAACGTCCTACATCAAATAAATAAAAAACAATGATTTTCAATGTATGTATTTATTTATTTCTTAATGCGTACGTTTAATATATGTAGAAAATATTCACCTTCTCGTCCTCTGAACACGAAAACAACCAGAAAACAACAATGGATAAAGACCAAACGCAAGTATTCCTTTTACATCAATTATGTTAATGATAAATATTGCAATCTGACAACTATATTTTTAGAAATTTTACATACTTAATAGGACCGTCACACATCAGATTTCTTTATCGAAAATGTTCACTGCATCATTCCAATTACAAAAGGAATTGTGCATTTACTATACTTTACGTTTAATAAATTAATTAAAATGTCATGAAAATTAATTAACAATCATGTATCATGCACTTATATTTTCAATTAATATTCAACATAATACTCCCATTACATACTGTACTTATGAGAGCGTAGGCTTCCGCGGCCGGAGTCAATATTAAGTTGGCTGTCCGGGTGACGCCGCGTCCATGGCAAGGTGCCGACGTTTCGGTCGCCATTCTGCGACCTTCCTCAGGGCGTAATGCGCGGATTTTTTTTTTTTCCCCCCGCCAGTAGCCCTGGCGGGGCGGGAGTTTATTCATTATTAGTGGCTTTACATTACGCTCCAGCCGACTAGGCTTATGGAGCTAGGGGAGGGCGATTAACTTAAAAAGACTACTTATAACTAACTTAAATGCTAACTTAAAAACTATTAATTGGCCAGCCGCTTTGGGCCTGGCCTAGCTTTATTACAAGTTATCAGTTTTGTTGTTAAGATAGTTCATGGCATTGTTCTTTGTTCTTCTTTTTTGGATTTTTGCATTCACTCACTCATTCATTCTTATGACTATATTTACAACACATTCATTCACTCATTTTCTCTCGCATTCATACTCACTGCACTGCACTATATACACTTTGTACACTTTGTACACTTTATTTTCCGCCACGGCGCCGACTTTACTCAAGCGTCCGTGGCGCCGCGACGTCTTCGGCCCCGGGCGGCCCAGGCCCGGCGTGGCGCGCGTCCGCGCCGCCCGCGCGGTTGCCGGCGTTGATGAGCGGCGACCGCCTCCCACGCACTGCCTGCTCCCCCGCGTCGCACAGCTCAGCGAGCTTGTACGGGGGAAGTGCGCGGAAGGTGAAGGCGACGTGCTGCGGACCCTTACTTCTATGGAAGGTCCTGTGCACGCCGCTGTTCGCCGCTATGCCGGTCTCGCGCAGGATGCGCGGGGCGGACGGCCGTAGCGCCCTCGCGAGCGCCGTTTCGGCCCGCCGCTGCAGCTCCTCCGGGAACTGGCGGCGCACGCCCAGGGTCTCGTAGACGTCGGCGTTCTTTGGATGACGGTCAGGGCGGAGGTTGGGGATGTGAGGGCGCGCCGCGAGGCGCGCCGCTCTGTTCTCTGCGACCCGAATGGGGCGCAGAGTGGAGGCCGGGGCTGCCGCAAACACTTCGCACGCGTACGCCCACAAGGGGCGCACGCACGCGGTGAAGAGGCGGCGCTTGAGTTTGATGTCAAGGTCAGGAGAGCGGAGAATAGGTTTTAGAAGAAGTGTCCTGGTTTTCATCTTGGCTGCAAGATATCGCGCGTGCGCGTGCCAGCGGAGACCGCTGTCAAGCAACACGCCCAAGTACCTCGCCTCGCTCTGCCAGGGGAGACGCGCACCCGCCAAGCTCACAGTTTCATCGGGGTTGGCCCTCTTACGTGTGAAGTTGACAGCTACACATTTCTCTAGGTTCAGAGCGAGTCGCTTCCGACTCAACCAGGCAGGAAAAGTGGCGAGACAGTCGCTTAAGTACTTAACAGACTGCCTTCCGTTCGCCGATTTCGCGTAATACGCAAAATCATCCGCGAACATCAGGAGCCCGCAGCGCTGAATACCAGTTTTTGTTTCAGCAGTTAGCGGCGCGTCGTTTACGTATATGCCGAAGAGGGTAGGAGAGAGAACACTCCCCTGAGGCACACCCGCCTCGGCGCGTCTGATGGACGAATATACGTTGTTAACGCGCACTCTGAACTGCCTGTCCGAGAGAAAACTCGCGATCAATCCGACATAGCAATCGCTAATCCCCGACTCCGCGAGACACGAGAGCAAGCCCTCGTGCCACACGGAATCGAAGGCCGAACGCATGTCGAGAAAGACCGCAGGCATAGAATGCCGTCTCTCAAGGGCGAGGCCGATCTCCGTGCAAAGCCGCGTTAGCTGCTGCGCGGAGCTGTGACCAGCTCGGAAACCAAATTGTTCATCTCTGAGAAGGCCGAGGCGGCGTATTTCCTGTTGCAAACGCGACAGGATCAGCCTCTCGAACAACTTCCCTAGGATTGAGAGGAGACTAATAGGTCTATAACTGCTTGGAAGTAGTTTATTCTTGCCAGGTTTTGGAATAAGCGCGATGGTCGCAAGCCTCCACGCCTTCGGAAAATATCCGTTCGCCAAGCACGCATTCAGGAGCTCGAGTAGAAACTCGACTCCGACGCCCTGCAAAGCTCGCAGCTGCAACGCCGTGACTCCGTCCGGGCCACTAGCCTTTCGGCTACTAACTCGACGGAGTTCTGCTTTCAGCTCGCCCTCCGTCACTCGGCGAGCCGAGGAGCGGGGAGACGGCCGGCCAATGGCGCTGCAGCCGGCCGCGCGCTCCATTGGCCCGTCACCTGAGGCGGTGGCGGCCAATGGCAGCGCAGCGGCGCCTGATTCAAACGCGCGGAACTGCAGCGCGAGCGAGTTCGCGAAGATCTCGCTTTTTGCCGCGTCGTCCCACGCATAAGTCGGCCGAGGTGGTGGAACACCGGGCGCCCCTGTCCCGGCGTTGCTTTGAATCGGGCTGTTTACTCCCGGTCTGCGGCCCAGCGCTCTAGAGAGTTCCCAAATGTGCCTCTCGTGAAGGTTGCATTTTGAAATTGTATTAGACCATTGAGCAGTTCTCTCATCCTGTAGAGATGAACGGAATTCTCGACTGAGATTGCGCGCCCGCTCTCCGTCAACGGGGTCGCCGAAGCGGCGATGAACTTTGACAGTTCTGCGCAGTTCTCGTAAAATCCTTCTTTGCTCAATTGTGAGCTCAGGGCGAGAATTCACTTCGCGTGTGACAGTGGAGTTCTGCTTGAAAGCCGATTTCAGCGTTGCAGTGAAGTGATTCACCGCTTCGTCGATTTCGGCCTCCGTATTTAGTGATTTCTGCTCAAGCTGAGAATTCAGCTGTGTTGCGAAATCTGCCCAGTTCGTGTCACACGTAGTTCGAAAACTATCTTGGCGAGCTGGTACAAGGGACGTCACTACACACGTTACCGGGTTATGATCGGAATCCAGTGCGGCAATTGAGCGGGGAACCACACACTCAACGCCCTTCACGACCATAAAATCGATAACACCCGGGTTCCTGTTACGTACTTCCGGGAAATGCGTAGGGCTATTCGGAGCGCAGATCTCTACGCCCCGCCTTGTCGCTACAAGATTGGCAATTTTGCTGCCGTTTCTGTTAGCGCCGAGGCCGCCCCATGAACTATGTCTGGCGTTGTAATCACCCAAAAGGATTACTTTGGAATTTAAAGCGAGAAGCGCCTCAATTCCAGCCGGATCTAAGGTTTGGTCCGGGCAGTAGACGGACACGACAAGTCGGCCGCTTCCTACCCAGACGTACGCCCCGACCGCCTCTAGAGACGCCAGAGCAATAGCAGGGATTTCAGCTTCGAGCTGCGGCAGTTCGCGGCGAATCGCTAAAGCGACGCCGCCACCTGGCCTGCCAGCGCGATCTCGGCGATAAACAGCGAACCCCCGGAGTTTGAATTCGCGTTCATCGCTAAGCCACGTTTCTTGTAAAGCCAAGATATCAAGCTGAAATTCAGCTAAGAAATGATCTAACAGCTGGGCTTTGAAAATCGCACTTCGCGCGTTCCAAGTGCAGGCGCGGAGAGGTGCTGTTCGCATAGCTACGTTTTGATGGATTCTATGCATTGTCAGGCAGTAGCGAAAGAATACGCTCCATCATGCTCAAGAACTGGATCTTGATAGATGAAGGCTGCGCAGCTGCGGGTGCAGTGGGCCCCGCTCCGGCCGCACCTGAGGGCGGTGCGCTGGCACTGGCGAGCGGCGCTCCGCCGAGGCTTTGCGCTACATCACTCCAGGCCGGCCCGCCGCTAGCTGCGTTACGAGGCGCCTGTTTCGGGCGGGAGGGTCCCTCGTTTCTTTCGCGCGCGTCTGAAGGACGCGGTGGCAATTTGCAAAAGCTGCATCCTGTGTAAGATGCAGCGTGATGCTGCTTGCAATTGCAGCATGTAGGGCGAAGCTGGAAATTGCCCCGTTTGGGGCAATGAGCCGTGCCGCGGTATTCGTCCCCTGCAGGGTGACCCTCGCCCGTGCAGAGGCGGCAGCGCACAGTGTACTCGCAGTTGCGAGCAATGTGGCCCCACCGGCAGCATCTCAAACAAAATCGCGGTCGCGCCCACTTCTCCCGCTCGACCACGACAGCGAATGATTCCAGCTGACGAATGTGGTAGATCCTACGCGACGCTGCGCTGTCACTGAGGGTGACAGTGAAAGTGCCAGTGGGCACCTCCACACGCCGCGTTTCGGTGCCTGATGCACCTTGGGCCACACCGGAATCGTGGTTTCTGGCGGCCACGATTTCTTTTAGCAGTGAGATTTGTTTCACTGCCTTGGGAACGAAGCCGAGCTTTTTGAGCTCGGAATCGACGTTCTCCGCGGTGTAGCCCTGCGGAAGGCCTCTTACAAACACTCTGAGAAGCTTCTCAGCATTCTCAGATGGCGGCGGGTGCGAAAAGTTGAAAATCTTTTCGCTGCGAGCGTATCGCTCCGCCTCTGCGTAGGCAGCACGGTCGAAAGTGTGTATTTCATAAACGATCTTTCCGTGTTTGCCGGTGACCTTCGTTATGGTCGCCTTGTACCCTGTTAAGGGTCCAAGTGCCCGGCCATGGTGAAGCACCTGGCTTCCACTAATATTCAGCCTTATAGAATAAGGCCTTTTAGGCGGCCGTGAGGCGGCCGGAGGGCGTGAGGCGCCCTCCTGAGGCTCTTCCGCGGGCGGGCCCTGCGCGGAGGCGCCCGCCCCGGTATTCGCCGCTGCTGGCCGACTGCGCTGGCGTGCGGAGACGACTTGCCAGCCGTCTGAAAGCTCGCCACTTGAGGAGGGAGGGGAAACAGGGGATTGCCGACGTCCAGAATCCGTGGGCGCACTCACCGTTTCGCTGTTGGAGCCGGGCGGCGGGTTGGGCGCAGCTGCGGAGGCGTCGAGAGACCCAGCTGGGCCGTCCGTCGCCTGGGCCGCACGCCGGCGCCGCCTCCTTTTTCTCTTTTTACGGCCGGGCGAGCTGGATTGCGCGCCGGCCGGAGCAGATGACAAAGTAAGGTGTGCCGGTTCCTCCGAGGAGCCCTGGCGCTGGCAAGCGCGTTTTGCCGGCGGGGAGTGGGCAGCGGGCGACCCTCCCGCTGCGCTCCCCGGGTCCGGGGAGCCGGCGGCGGGCGAGCCACAAGCCGTGTTACCCAGGGTCGACAACTCGCCGTAGGGCTCGGGCTGAGCGGCAGGGAGGCCGCCGGCCAATCCCAGCGCAACGTCGTCGACCATCCGGTCGTCCCACCGCGCGGAGTGGAGGCAGGGTTGCCCTCGTCGCCGCCAGGGGCGCTGAAGGGAGCTCCGTTTAATATGCCGCCGGGGGCGCCTGTTAAGAGCTGCGGCTCCCCTTCCACTTCTAAAAACATTTTGAAGTGTAGAGGTTGAGCTCGGCTCCCTCTACACTAAACTGTAAAAGTGTCATCTGTGTCATCATTTGTGTATGCAACAGACGCAGAACTAATAGCTGCGATCGACCACAGCCCCGTCTCGGTGCACGGGTGGTTTCACGCATACGCTCCAAATCAGTCAACCGTCGAAAATCACGGTAATGCCTGCCGCCTCAAAGAC
This sequence comes from Acheta domesticus, assembly GCA_031308135.1. Classification (NCBI taxonomy): domain Eukaryota; kingdom Metazoa; phylum Arthropoda; class Insecta; order Orthoptera; family Gryllidae; genus Acheta; species Acheta domesticus. The sequence goes on from JAHLJT010001822.1 coordinate 6,539, forward strand.
GACGCCGTACGCCACACTTGCGTGGCAGTGAGAACCCAGTGCGAGGACAATATTCAGGCGGTAATAAACCGCCTGCGTGAGGACGCAGCAAGAACGGCGGAGCTGAAACCGCCGGCGCAGAGTGTGCGCACCACGGAACGCAGCCCGAAGCGGCCGAGGCAGCCGCCCGCTGAAGCCCCAGCCCCCGCTGAGACGCCGACAGGTGAGTCTGGCGGAGGAATCCGGCGTCGCGGAGACGCGCGTGTCTGGGCCCAGCCCACACAAAGTCCCCCCCCGCCCCGCCAGTCAGACGCCCCCACCATGAGCGCCGCCGAGAACTCTGCCGATAGGGACGCCGTGTCGGAGACCGCGGGGACCCCCGACCCCCTCGCCCTTGCTGCCGCGCGCGCTTTCCAGCCGCGCAGAACAGGACCTCCCCATTTACGCGATACCGACAAGCAATCGCTTTCACCTGCTCGCGCAGGCTGCAACGCCGCTCCCCGCCCCGCCCCTCAGGCACCACAAGCACCGCCAGCCACCGGCGCACCTCCCCGCGCTCAGCCCGCCCGCCCCCGTGAGGTGATCGGAGAGATCTGCATTCAGCAGCCAGTGAATGTCAAGGAGATCATGGCTACACTGACGCCCCACCTCACTGCGCCCCTACGAGGCAACACCACCCCCGCATTCTGACTTTGAAACCTGGCAACCCGCCAGGACCATGGTAAGATCATTCAGATCTTAGAAAAAATGCAGGATTTTAACAGAGTGCGCAATTTTTCTTCCGGCGTGCGACGGCTGAGCGGCGCCACAAGTTAGTCATCCGCGGTCTCCCCCGCGAACCTAAACATTAATGAACTAACATCTGAGTTGACACAGCACGGACTTAATGTGCACCATATTTCCGAAATGAAACGTCCCCTCTACACGGCAGAGGGGCAGAAACAACTCTCGAGCCTTCAGCTCTATGTTGTGGAATTAGACCATGCCCAAATTGGCATGGCCAAATCAATCTCCATAGTGGCAAATAGCATTATCCAATGGGAGGAGCACCGCGGCGCAGACCGGGTTCCGCACTGCCGCCGGTGCCAAATGTGGGGTCATTCCCACAACGGCTGCCGGCGAAATGTTATCTGCTTGTTTTGTGGGGGAGGCCACGCCTTTGAGGCATGTACACGTACGGAGGGCCAACAACCGCACTGCGCTAACTGCGGTTGGCCCGCACACCGCCAATTTCGGCGAGTGCGAGGCGCTTCTTATTACAAAGCGGCGCGAGCTCAGCGCATCACGGGAGCTCGCCAGATGCGAAACCGCCGCTCAGAGCGCCAGGCGCGCAAATGTATTTGCATCGCAGCGGAACACGCTCATACCGCGCCCCCCCTCCGCTGCTATGCCAGGATTGGCCGGCGCGCTCCCCACCCAGCAGGCCTTTCCTCCGCTCGCGGGATTGGTTCCCGCCGTCCCCACCCCAGCTTACGTCCCATTCGCCGACATCGCGGCGAACCGGCCAATGAACGCGCCTTCAGCTCCTCCCGCCTCATTTGAATACTCGCATCTCTCGGCGGCCTCTCCGAACTTTCGGAACTCTTCTCTCTTCTCAAAGGGATCAATCTCAGAAAAATTATTGATACCCTGAAACAAATCCTCCCAATTCTGCGTGCCCCAGGCGACATTCTGTCAAAATTCTCCGCTGTTCTCCCCATTCTCGCTGAGGCATTCCCGTGAATGCACCTCAGAGCTCTCTCTTTAAAATCGTCTCCTGGAATGGGAATGGCGGTCTAAACAAGAAGAAGGCCGAGATAGAGCAGTTCATCTGCGACTACTCGCCTCATGCCTTTCTCATCCAGGAGACGCAACTTCTCCCTGCCCGAGGCATTCTCGCTTCGGCATTCTTCATCTACAAAACCTGTCGTCCTGGGCCGCACCGCGGCGGTGGCACCCTAATTGGCCATTCGACGAAATATCCCGCATACGCCTCTGGTAATACCGCCTCTCGCCGCAATAGAAGCCACAGCTATTGAAGTAGGAACGCCGTACGGAGCGCTTACACTCGTATCCGCTTACAAACGGCCTCAACTTCAATTAGAGGAACGCGACCTCGATACGCTGCTAACACTCGGGCCGTCGGTAATTATAGCAGGTGATATAAACTGCAAGCACACGGCCTGGCATGCCGTGCGCGGAACTCTGCAGGAAATCGCCTGCTCTCTTATCTGAATCAAAGCACTCAGCTCGTCCTTTCCGCCCCTACATCTTCACTCACATTCGCCGAAACCCCATCACCAATCTCATTGAAAGCGATATCCTCGATATCGTCCTTCACTCCCCCCTCACTTACAATCACCACCCCCAAACCGCTCCACGATCTGCCATCCGACCACCTGCCGATTATCTTCGCTCTTCAGCGAGATATCTTCCCGGCCCCCCGGCCCAAAACCCAAACCCGTCACCGATTGGGCTTCGTTCAAAACGAAAGTGGCGAACAAGCTCATCGGCAACCCCGTTCTCGATTCCCCTCAAAACATCGATCGCGCCATCACTCATCTCATTACCAAACAAGATCAGCTTTTCACGATCATTCATCCACCACTCCAAATTCTCGTCCCGCTCAACCAAACGCCAGTCGAGCTGATCCGCCTGATTCAGGAGCGCCGAAAGGCGCAGAGAGAATACCATCGCTCTCACGACCCCGCAGCGAAAGCGGCCTATCAATCTATTCGGCGGAAAACCTCCAAGCTTCTGCGGGAGCATAGAAACGCTATGTGGGAAAACATGTCGAAAACGCAGAAATAGACAACGCAAAAAGATCTGTGGAAATTACAACGGGCGCTACGCAGCCCACAGCCGGCCACCACGGCACTAAATCGCCCCCACGGCCTTCACCCCACTTACGACCCCGCCGTGAAAGCAGAGGTATTGTGCTGACACCCTGCAATCACGCTTTCTCCTCCTACTATCAGCTCTTTCTCTCCCTGCCACCGCTGCGGAAATCTCTTTCACGCCTTCGCCCCCTCACGAAATTCCGTCTGACTGGCACATCACAGAGGATGAGGTAAGCGACGCTCTTAAAAACATCAACACGAAACGAGCGGGCGGGCCGGATCAACTCTCCGGCGAATTGCTGAAGAAATTACCTCATAAGGCCACCCGTCTCATCACTTCAATTTTTAACGCCTGCATTTCTGTGCAATATTTCCCCGCGGTATGGAAATCTGCGACTGTGACGGTACTTCCGAAACCGAACAAAAACTCGCGTCTCCCGGAAAACTATCGGCCGATCTCTCTCCTCCCAATCCTCGGCAAGCTCCTTGAGAAACTCATTCTCAAGCGAGTTTTTGCCAGATTTGAACAGCGAGGAATTATTAGGGGGACGCAGTTCGGCTTTCGGAAGAATCGCTCCTCCGCTCTACAGGCACTTCGTTTCGCTTTCTTTGTTTCCTCTACTCTTAACCGACGCTCTTCTGTCCCTGCTCTTTTCTTTGACTATTCTTTCGCCTTCGACACCGTCCACCACCCACTCCTTCTACAAAAACTTCGCCCATACGTTCCACCCTTCCTTCTAAATCTCATCACTAGTTACCTCTCATCTCGCACTTTTCGTGTGAGATATCAATCTTGCCTTTCATCTTCTCGCCCTATTCTCGCCGGCGTCCCCCAGGGCGCCGTGCTCTCTCCTTTCCTCTTCTCTCTCTTCATTAATGACGCGCCCACTACTGCCGGAGTGAGCGAATTTATCTACGCTGACGACGTAGCGTTCGCAGTCAAAGATAGCCGAATAAACTTTGCCCTCTCTAAATTACAGCGCGCCGCAAATGCACTCACAACTTGGAGTGCGGAAAACGGCCTCACGCTGAATGCGCAGAAATGCCAGGCGATTCTTTTTACACACAAACGAAAGGTCAACGCGCACACTGTCGCTCCCATCCGCCTACACGCACACACGCTCCCGTGGCAAGACGAGATTAAATACCTCGGGGTCACTTTCGACCACCGCTTGACTTGGCACACGCACTTGAATAACACACGACAAAACATGATACAACGCATACACAGGCTCATGCCTCTCTTCAGAACAAAAACACTAAAAGACAAATTGAAAATTCGCCTGTATCTTGCGTGCGTACGGAGCGCGGGGCTGTACGCGTGCGAGGTGTGGGCGACGGCAGCGGAATGGCGCCGTGAGAAGCTCACGCGCGCGGAACACTCTTTTATTCGCGCCGCTTTTAAGCCTCCTCCAGGCACAATTCTCGACACGGAACTCACCAACAGAAACACCGACACTATCACCACAACAATACACAAACTTGCCACGGAGCGAATCCAACACATATTCACCAATATACACCTACACCCCACTTTTGCACCTTACACACAATATTACGCCAAGAAATCTCACCACAAACAAAAACACCTCCCCTCTGATATCATGTTTTTAAAACCCCCATAAATACACAAACACACACTCATAAACACACAAACACACACCACAACGCCCCCGCAACTTCAGAACTTCTAAAATTTAAAACTACACACCCCAGACACGCCATCGTCCTCCGCAGCTCATCAAAGGGTCTGCTGCGAGCGACAATAATTTCATAACTGCAAGCCAAAATTCGAAATTACAACACAAAATCTCCATAGTTATTAAGCTAATTTTCTAAGTTACTAATTAAGATTTTAGATATAAGTTAGAATTAAGTGAAATTGTAAAACAATGATTAGTTATTAAGTTTAAAAGTTATTCAGCCGTAGTTATAAGTTGTAGATTAGAATTCTAGGGTTAGTTAATTTTAAGTTAGCCATAAGAATTTATTACTTCATTATTAATGAAATGAACTGAGCAGGGAACTAAGAAGTGTTCACCAGGACACGTAAAAAGCGAGGGATCGGTGCCCGGCGCTCCTCGCGCCGTGATTGGCCGGACCGGGCTGCCCCCGGGCGTCCGGCAGTAAAGGCAGAGAGAGGTGCAGGAGGCGCCGGCGCCGATTCGAAACAGAAACCGAAACAAAACAAGGCAAGACAATCAAATTAAATCAGTTCAAATTTAGGCAGGGGAAATAGGGTAAATTTTGTTTTGTTTAATTTGTTTTATTTTGTTTTATTTTGTTCGTTTTGTTTTGTTTTGCTTTGACTTGCTTTGTCGTGTTTTGTTTTGGTTCATTTTGTTTTTTATCAAACTGATTTTATTTTTGGAACCATTAAATCGCTTCGTCAAAATTAATTTCGTGAAACTTACTCCATCAGTGTTGTTTTGTTTTGTTTAAATTCTAAATTCATTCGCTCAAAATTATCTATTTAGACTCAGTTTAATTATTATTCATCTTCCTTTATTTATTTTCTTTATTGTTATTATCTTAACACCACACATGTAAATATTGTAAATATTAAATGATGTATTATTGTTTTATAAATAAATAAATAAATTAAATTATATTAAAAAAAAAAAAACACCCTAAGAACTACCGTTTGGCAAAGAGTGAAGCGAGGCGAGTGCCATTCCATTTCTTCTTTGGAGCTGCTCAAACAACTTCAACGGACACGCACCAAAAGTGACTGCAAGAACCCACGTGTGCCGCCCAGACATGGGACAACCATAGGGCGGCCACAAAACTACTAATAAACCCCCTAAAACATTCCAAACTCCGGCGGAAAGAGCTCCTGCAAGGGAGCAGGCCGCCACCTAGAAGACCACAAGTGCTTCGCCTGTAAGATCAGCGCTGCTGGCACAGCTGGACGAGTCGGGCGCACCGCTACTGCGGCGCCGCTTCGATGATGGTAAAATAAAAGGGGCGGCTGGTGGCGAGAAGCGCTGCTCGAAAGAGCGCGTCAGCTCCCTCACGTGCTGCCCCGCAGGGGTGCCTGGCACCTGCGGGATGACAGGCGGGGGATCCGCGGAGAGCGGTGGCCCCTGCGCAGCCCGCGCGGCGCTTACGCCGGCGAGGAGCTCGCTGCCCGGCGCCAGGGACGGGATCGCACCCGCGCCGACTCCCCGGAACGAGCTCCAGTATTCCAGCAAAGCCTGGCTGTTCGCCATGGCGAAAGCACAGATGACGCCGCTGGGGATGCCGGCGAGCACGTTTTCCATGCTGGCGGCGTCGGGTGTTGTAGATGGCGGTGGTGCTGTGATATGCGCGGCTGGCAGCTGCTTCGGCAGCAGTGGGCGCAGTTGACGTATGATCGGTGGTGGTGATGGTGTTGGTGGTGTTCGTGGTGGTGGTGGTGGTGGTGGTGGCGCCGGCATTACAAAATGCACGTCGCTTGTCGCCACGATGCCCTCGGCACCCACCACAATGATTTCATTGAGCGGCGTGGAAGCTGTCAGCTTCTCTATACTGGATACACAGACGAGCTCCTTGCTGGGGTTTTCGCCCGAGGACCGCGGCCCCTTGGTCGAGAGCGACCAGGTGGCGCTGTCGCTTAGCGAGCGCCTCCGCTCGTAGGGCTGCTCTCCTGAGGCCATGGCTGGCCTGGCTAACGGCACATTTTGCTCACACAAGAGTGGGCCCCGCGAGAGCAGAGCTCAATCGCGGGAAAACGCAGCCCACGCTGCGTTCCCGCACGGTGTTCCGCTCAACGCCTCGTGAGAGCAAGGCTCAATCACGAGTACGTCAGGTACTAGCCGTGCAAGGAAAGCAATGCGTACTTTCCGCTCAACACAGCGTGGGAGCAAAGCTCAACCACGTGTGCCAGGTACTCGTAACGCACCGCAGCAGAGGCTAAGTGTCCGAAGTTCGAGCCGGAACAGTGCGGAGAAAGCTGGGATGCTGTCACCACGCCGCCACGGATGTTACTTCATGATAGCTGCTTCACCATGCGATCGTCACAGCGTCCGGAAGTGCTTAGTGATGCCCGCGGCGACCAGAGCTCTTCCGCGGTGACGTCCATGGCCTGGTCCCCGGTATTTACCGGCGGCGCCTCCTGGAGGGGGCCGACCAATCCCAGCGCGGCGCCGTCAGCGACCAATGCGGTCGCGTCGTCGTCCGGGGTGGGGGGCGGGTTGCCCTCGCTACCGCCAGGGGCGCTAGGGGCCGCACCGTTTAAAGCGGCGCCGGGAGCGCCGCCATCTTCAGTGCTGCGGTCGCAGCTGTTGAGAGCGGGCGAGCCGCTGCTGCGGCGTCGCTTGCTAGAATTAAAAGTAGAAGGGGCGGCGGTGGGCGAGAGGCGCTGCTCGTAGGAGCGCGTCATCTCTCGCACCGTCAGCCCCACAGGGGTGCTCGGCGCCGTCGGGATCGCGGGCTCCGCGGCCGTGGGCGGCGGCGGCTCCCGTCCTTCCTGGGCGGCGCTGGAGATCGGCGCCGGCGGGTGCGCGGGCTCCTCAGCCGCGGGTGGCGGCGGCGCCCGCCCTTCCCGCACGGCGTTAACGCCGGCGAGCAGCTCGCTGCCGGGCGGCAGGGACGGAATTCCACCCGCTCCGGCCGCCTGGAATCTGGCCCAGTATTCCAGCAGGGCCCCGCTGTGCGCTGCAGCGAACGCACAGATGACCCCGCTGGGGATGCCTGCCAGCGAGCTCTCCAGGCTGCCGGCATCTGGTGCGGGTGGTGGCGGTTGAATAGCTGGTGCCGCCGCCGCTAGCTGCGGCTTAGGCAGCAGCGGGCGGAGTTGTCGTGGTGGTCCAGGTTGTCGTGGTGAAGGCCGCGAGGGCTCCGGCAGCGATGGCAGCAAGAAATGCACCTCGCTATTCGCCGGGATGTCCTCGGCGCCAACAACGATGATATTTTCTGCCGGCGTGTCTGCAGTGAGCAGCTCCACGCCGGACAGATACACGAGCTCTTTTTGAGGGGTGGGCGAGTCTCCCCCGGTCTTTACCGACCAGGTATTACTGTCGCCCAGTGAATGCCGCCTCCAAGGGCGGTTCGGAGTGGCCATGATGGCCTAGCTAGGGCTCATTTTGTGCTCTTAAGAATTTCGCCCCGCGAGAGCAGTGCTCGATCGCGGGGGAGGGCTTAGCCTCTGCTGCGGCCCGCACGGCTTTCCGCTCAACGTCTCGCGAAATCGCGGGATCGCCAGGTACTTGCCGCACGGGAGACGCGACGCAGCAGAGACTAAGTTCGTCGAGGTCTTCAATAGAGCGGAGCGGAGAGGAGCGAGCTGCTGCCACCTACGCCGCCCACGCGAATGCGAATGTGCGCGAATATGTACTGTGCACGGGTTAATATAGGGCTACGTTCCCCTTCCACCTGTGTACCGGTTGGCCGGGTGGTCGGCCAATGCGGAGAGAGTGCACAGGCCAATCAGGGCCGGGCTCTCTGCGGGGCGCTGTTGACGGACGGCGCTCCTTCCGTTACCGGACGTAGGGGAGCAGCTAGGACCGCGTCCGTTCGAGACCGGACGTCCTGGTAAAATAGGTGTTTCCAGGCATCGTGAAGACGAATGCCTTGGTCAGCATTAAGATTATGCGGGTGTTTAATTATTTCCACCGCCTCTTTTACCCTCCTCGTACCCCAGCGGTCTTCTCTGGCTGAGAGGCGAGTGTCATCAAATAAGATGGCATGGCCAGTTTTCCATGCGTGCAATGCTATGGCCGATTTATTCGTATTATTGTATTTATAATGACGAATATGTTCCCGGAGGCGTTCATCTACTGTGCGTCCCGTCTCGACAATGTGACTATGACCGAAGCTGCATGGGATCTCGTATACCCCTGATGACATAAGGGGAGGGACGCGATCTTTCACGCGTACAAGCTTTTGCCCAAGTTTTTCCTGGGCTTTGTAGGCCATCTTTATATCAAAGCGGCTCAATAGCTTGCCAATCTTATCGGTGACACCTCGTATATACGGTAGAGTGGCTATAGTTTGATTGGTATTGTCACTAGGTGTGGTGATATCGACCGTGTTGGAAGTGGTCGTAGCCTGCCGTACCGCTTGGTTGGCAGCGCTAGCGCTGTATCCGTTAGCTCGAAATGTGGTCTTTAGGAGCTCCATTTCAGAGTCCAACGATTCCTTATCACACACTCTAGTTGCTCTGATGGCCAGAGTTTTCAAAACCCCCCGTTTAGTTGCCGGGTGATGGTGAGAGCCGGCATGCAAATAACGGTTTGTATGAGTGGGTTTACGGTAAACACTGTGTCCTAGTCTACCGTTCGCTTTCCGACTCACCAGCACGTCAAGGAAAGGTAATTTCCCTCATTTTCCACCTCCATCGTAAACTTAATCTTAGGGTGTGTGTTGTTAAGGTGCTGGAGGAAGTCAGCTAAGGTGTGAGGACCGTGGGCCACACTACTAGTGTATCGTCCACGTACCGGAGCCAAACAGTTGGTTTTACTGGGGCATTCTCCAGGGCCTCCGTTTCAAAGGCCTCCATAAACAGGTTAGCCACAACTGGAGAGAGGGGAGAACCCATGGCCGCTCCTTCAACTTGAGCCTATAATTGCTCTCGGTATTGGAAGAAAGTGGACGTGAGACAGAACTCGTCAACTATAACTATTGCTGAATACTCCTCTTTGAACCTTGCAAAAATTACAATAAATTCTGACATCTTTCTGAACCAATTTACCTCTTTCAATTGCAATAATTAAAAAAAAAGATTTATATTAAATATTAAACAAATATTCTCAAATTTTGCAACACTTAACATTACTAAACTATAACTTTAACATAACTAGACTTTTCACATTAGGTAATTACTATTGAAATATGTGTAAGGTAACAAAGTTTTCTTTCAGAATTTAAAAAACTATGTACAGTCCCTCAAAACATGCACAAATATACAAAATGAAGTAAATTTAAAATCCTTTACAAAGGCCTACTTTGTTAGCAGTGGAACTTTAATAAAAGGTGTACAAACATGTTGTACATACAAATTCTCCCACAACACATGACTCAATCTCAATATTCCACAATACTATCCATTTCCGTTCTCGAAGAAAAATTACAATTTATCTACGTTTCAGGTCGATCCCGACTGTAAAGTTTTGAGACTCCTTCATACGCTTTGTCCCCGCCGCATTATAATGCCGAATTACTTTCAAACTTAGTTTTTTCGCTTCGCTCGCCCGGATCCAAGTTACGGCGAGGCTCGGGCCTTCAGCCCTCGCGTTCACTATAAACAACCTTGAGTCTATCCACCGCATAATTACCAGTTCACTTTTATACAAAATCACTTCAGTAAGCGCATCGTAAGAAAACCTCTAGTATTCAAACGGCCCAGTGAACGATACCGTGATAGCGAGGGGTACCGTGCAGTCGCGGTCAGCCACGTTCCTTTACAAAATATAATTACCCTTCGCTTCCCAACAAAAGTTGGGAAGGCCAAAAGAAAAAAAAGTAAAAATTGAATTTCCCAACAATAACAATGTTGTGAACATACAAAAAACTTTATATGCGTGAAGCAAAAATTAAATAGCTTACCCTTACATATCTGCAATATCATACTACGAATTCCCCTCATTTCTTCACAATATTGTTATCGATATTTTTGCAATATGTTCCCCACAATCAACACAGTAAAAATACACAACTGAGATCCTTACAATCAAGTCATCTGCATTAAGTTTGTATTAAGCAAACAATAAAATGTAGAATGTGAACTAACCTATGTAAAGGCTAAAAATATTTTTAATAAAATAAAAAAAGATATATAATTGTCACCATCCCGTCACCTTGTTGGAAGCTATACGCTCGGAGAATATGTTCCGCAGTCATATAGAATCAACACCCAGGGGATGTTGATAACTCCAAATTGTGACCATGTTACCAAGTTTTTTTTTTGTTTTTTTTAAATTAAAGCTTTTTAACTTCCTTAAGGAAGTTATTTGCTTTTCTTTAATTATACATTTCATCAATACATTGGATTAGTTTTACATTGTTGCTTTTAAATTAAGGAAAAAGTATCAACATTACAGTACTTTTCTTAATATTACAGTATTCTATGTAACAATCTTATATCTTTAGTTTACATGATAATAAAAAAGTATAAATATATTTCATACCTCTACTATTGGGTTGGGAAGGAACATTTTGATATCTAGTGGTAAAAATATCTTAATCTTCTGTAGTTTTTTAATTAAATATACCCTTTCCTCTTTATATACTGGACATTGCCATATTACATGATTAATATCCTGATTATAGTATCCACAATGACATGTTGGATCAGATATCAATTTAACTCTAAATAATGAAGAGTTTAAACTATAATGTCCAGCTCTACATCTGTTTACCGTAGAAGCAAAATCTCTCTCAATGGATTTTCCATGAAACCAAGGTCTCTCTGCTTCTTTATAATACGATGCAAAATATTCCTTGCCTTTGATGTTAGCTGCTTGCTTAATACTTTTAATGGTTTCCGTCATTGCATTTCTCTTAAAATATAATGTAAATCAGTGTGAGGTATTTTTAGTTTCGAAGGTATCTTAGTTGTAGCTGTTTTTGCCAACAAGTCAGCCATTTCATTTCCACTAATTCCTTTGTGTGCTGGTATCCATGTAATTTTAACCTTAAAGTTGCTGTCTGCATGAAATTCCTTTAACTTCTTTTAATGTCCAGTAAATAATAATTAGTCCTTATATTTACTGTCTTTTTTTCTAAAGTTAATAGCACATTAAGGGAATCAGTGTAAATATCAACATCTCTGTCTTTGTGTTCCAAAGCTATGTCCATTGCATCTCTGATAGCAATACATTCTGCTGTGAATATTGATGCATATGGATGCAGACTTCTAATGACATTAACATTGATATCAGGACAGACACATGCAGTGCCAACTGCTTTGGCATTCTAAACTTTACTTCCATCAGTGTAAATGGACATAGCCTGTGAACTGAGTTTTGATTTTTGAAATAATTCATTAGGATTCTTTGCTCTCATTAACAATTCTCCATATTCTTTATCCGTGTCTATACAGTACATTAAGGTATCATAATTAAATTTATAAAGTGGAAAGTTTTGATCAGCTAACACTATTTTTTCTAGACATATAATATTTTTCATACAATGCTGCAATACATGGACTTTTTTCCTTTGGTCCATTGTAATATTTTTAAAGTAGTTTGAATTCCTTCATATATTACTGAATTTTTGTGAGTAATACTCTTAATTAAGAATTTATTACATAAATATTTTACACGATCCTCAATTCTCATTAATTTGGATTCGGCCAAAAGTACATTAGTGGGTGTGCTATTTCTATATCCTAGGGCTAGTCTAATTAATGTGTATTGTATCCTTTCTAATTTTAACTTTAAATTTTTTTGCTTGGAATAAAAAACAAAACAGCCATAATCTATTATAGATCTGACAAAACTCTTATAAAAATTTAGCAGGGTAACAGGCTCAGCACCCCACCATGTACCTCTGAGAAATTTAATAATGTTTATTGCTCTATAACATTTTTCTTGTATATATCTTATATGTGGCACAAACGTTTTTCGAAAATCAAATATAAGACCTAGGAACCGAACAGATTCAGCAGTTTTTATTCTAGTACCTCCAACACAAATCTCAGTTTCCCCAGGGAGTATGTTTCTTTGATTAAACTGAATAAAAACTGTTTTGTGAGATGAAAGCTCAAGCCCTAACTTAAATAACTCTTTTTTTATAGTTTCAATAGAATCCTCCATTATTTGTTTATCAATGCTTGGTCTTTTAGTTTTCATATAAGTAGCAATATCATCAGCAAATTGAGATATTTGAACACACTCTGGAAGATCATTCATTATTTTAGATATAAACAATGTAAATAAAGTAGGACTTGACACCCCTCCTTGGGCCACACCTTTATAAACATAACAAGCTTCATTCCCCATCATGCTAGTGTATACAAATCTCTTACTGGTCAAAAATTTGTAAAATATTATCATGCATTCAGAGCATCCTATTTCAGCTAACATTTCCATAAGTAAATCACTATTAATATTGTCAAATGCTTCACTTACATCTAAAAAAGCAGCAAGAACATCTTCTTTATGCATAAATGCATCTTCATCATATAAGTTTAGGGCAGTAATATTATCAGCACAAGACATACCTTGTCTGAACCCAGTTTGATTCTTTATTATTATATTATTTTTTTCTAACCACCACTTTAACCTTTCAGTTACCATTTTATCAAATAATTTACAAATGCATGATGTAAGAGCCAAGGGTCTTAAAGTGCCATTTGCCTTATCAATGAAATGAACATATGTTTCCTTCCAACTGTTTGGGTAATTCTTTTCTAAATACATTCTATTAAAAATATCTAAGAGAATAATGTGATATTTAACAGGTAAGTTAGCTAGTAATTCATAATTAATACCATCAATTCCAGGAGCAGAGTTTTTATTCCTTGTTTTCATAGCTCTGCTATATTCCTCATAGTTGAAGGGATTTTCTAGAAAGGGAGTATATTGATAAACACGTAGCACACTAGGATTTGTGGGAACCCAAGGCGGGCATATTTTTGATAATGCATTTACCACCTTTTTTCTTGTTGTAGGTTTTCATGAACATTATTAGTCTTAATTTTGACACATTTATTCTTGAAGATTTTTGCTTTATTCCATGTATATGTTAGATTGGAATTAATATTTATTGATTGTGCAAAATTCCTAAAACATTCAATTTTTTTCCGTTTGAATAGTCTTTTTTGCACACGCTACATTCCTTTTATATTCAATTAGATCTTTCAATTCTTTGGTAAATTCCCATTTTCTGTAAGCTGCCTTTCTTAACCTTTTCATTTTATCACATTCTTCATCCCACCACGGCACCGGATTTTGATAATTTTTATTAATTCTTTTTTTAAACAGAGGAGTGTTGACTTGAACTGCCTTTGTCACAATATCAACAAAGATATTGTATTTACCAGTACCAGTGGAATTAACATATTCTGGCATTCCAACTTTATAATAATTTTCTTCAAGATTTTTTCTCACTTTCTCCCAATCTGTTTTCTTTGTATGTATTTTAAATGTTTTCTTTTGATAGTACTTTTTTCCACACATACATTTATATATACTGGGAAGTGGTCTGATCCCCAGGTTTCATTCCCAACTTCAACTTGAATTTGGTGTGCAATATCAGTTTGTAGAAAAAAAATAAATCAATGTTAGATTTAGCACCTGTAGTAAAGTCAACACAAGTAAGGAAATTTGAATTATGCAGAAACAGGTTGTGTGTGTTAGCACTATTATTTAACATGTTTCCATCTGCTTTATTAAGGCGACAGTTCCACAACTGACAGTGAGCATTGAAGTCCCCCATGATTATACTTTTACTGTTTGAATAAGCATTTCTCATTATTGAGTCCCAATCTTCCTGGCTTAAATTATATTTTGGAGGTTTGTAACAAGCAATGATATTCAGGTTCTCTATATTTTTCTTCACAATAAATATTATTCCTCCACCTCTTTGCTGAACCCTATCTTTTCTGACTATTACAAAACCTGAAAAATCAATATTACTTACACTACTATTTTCTGCAAGCCAAGTCTCAACACAAATAACAATGTCCATATTTTCTAAGATCTTCTGCAGTTCCTCTGTTCTTCTGAGGATACTTCTTGTATTCCAAAATAATATTTTTAAATCACAGCTTGTGAATTATGTTGACTTGGTCTTCCTGTCATAGCTAGTTGTTTCAATCTCTTCAGCTGATATATCAGACTTCATGTTCAAAGTTTAACAATTTTTTCATTATTGTAGTTAATCTTCTTTTAACATTTCTTTTCTTTATATGTCTATGTATCTCTTGTAACATGACAACTAAACCAGGTAAATTGTCTGTGTATTGTTTGGCAAACATTGGAATGTCACTATATGCATGATCATAGGATTTGACAATAAAATCAATAGCACTTTCCATTGGGATGGGGAAAATTGAAATTAATGAGTCTGCAATTTGATTTTGTATTTCACTGATGTGTTGTACCAGATCTTCAGGTACTGAAGACGTTTTCACTTTCTTATTAACATTCTGAGAACGTACTGGGATTTCATTACTATCTGAGATGCTGGAGTTATTTGATGAATGCAATCTTTTTCCTTTGTCCACCTCCTGGGTTCTGGGTGCATCTGTTTCTGGTTGAAGCATATTTTCCACATTTTCCACATTTATTGAGGAAGAACTAGATGAGTTGTAAATTGTATCACTATGATTAATATATTCTTGATACCCAGTAGGAGCATCCTTTTCATCCTCCATATTTTCCTTTTGTTTACTTTCCTTGCTTTTACTAGCAGCAGTCAAATTGTTCTCCTGCGCCATAACCTGTACATCATTGCTTACATCAATATTCTTGTCATGACTCTCCATTTCATTAGGTTCCAAATGTTCATTATCAGTTCTTGACTGGTCATTGCTTGAGCTTGTGCAATATTTGGCTGTGTGACCCTCTTGCTGACACAAGAAACAACTTATTTTATCTGTGGAGATGTACACATAATACTTTGTAGAGTCATAGATGACAGGCATATATTCAGGAAGCTTCTCTATTTCCTTTGGTTGTAAATATATTTGCCTTCTGAAGCTTAAAATATGTTGGTACCCAGGATTGTTTATACCTGCTTTAATATAGGTAATAGTTGCACTGGTGTTTATATCAAATTCTTTAAGTTTTTCAATAAGTATATAATTTGGTATAACTGGACAAACATTTGAAAATATTACTCTTTTGGTTTTAGTGACCAAAGGTCTTATTTCCAGCTCATGATTTTTAATCATATTTTGTTGCGACCTTCTGTAGTTACTTTATCTGCTATACTTGGATTGGCGAGGTATAAACATATCCTACCTTGGGAAATACGAGACACATACCGTATATTTTCAGGTCCTACTTTTTGTCCTATTGCTACTGTATATTCTTGAATGTGTTATTCCTTCCACAGAATCAATAATTATAGCACTTTCATTCTTTGGAAACATGCTGTCCTGTAGTACATTGGCATACGATTTCTGTTGATGTTCTGATGTCACTGTTTTCATTTCTCTTGGAGTATCCATTATCACTGATGATACGGGGAAGGCAGTAATACACTGCCCCCGCTACGTATAAACTTTACTGTACTGTTTTTGATTGAGTCACTATCACTTCGAAAACAGATTGAAAAAAACAAAAACAAGTTTACTCACTTAACCTAAACTTGTCGGAACTCGCAGCACTGCACCGATCCGTACCTGACGGTGGCTCACAACCGACTCCCATGTTACCAAGTAACAATGCGTTTTAATAATTAAATTGGTTCAAAGAATTGGTCGGCCCGACCAATTCTGGGTCTTGATTCTCTATGACTGCGGAACATATTCTCCGAGCGTATAGCTTCCAACAAGGTGACGGGATGGTGACAATTATATATACATATAAGGAGCGATAGTGCGCTCGTGAAACCTGTTCAAAGGGTTGGTTGACTTGGTAGCTTAGTGGTCAGAGCAGCTGGGCGTAAACCAGAAGGCCCGGGTTCGAATCCCAGGTCGGACCGACCAATTCTTTGAACAAATTTAATTATAAAAAAAGATACAACAACTAATTTCCCACGACAATATTAAATAAAGAACACATTGACATCATTCTAAAGACGACTGTACTTAAAATTAAACCATTTAATTTAATCTCGAAATACTTGAAATCCAAATAGCATAATTTCCTGGATTGAAACACCTTGCCAATCTCATAGAATCCAGAAAATAAATTTATCCACTTTTTCGTTACCGGGACCCCGCAATAAGTGTACTAAGAAACGCATCTTATTTTTTCCAACTATAATAATGCAGACATTTCACTTATTGCTAATGCACTTATTCATACGCTACTTACCATCATCGCTGCACTGCATCTCCGTATCCGTATCTTCCAACTATAATAATGCAGACATTTCACTTACTGCTAATGCACTTCTTATTCATACGCTACTTACCATCATCTCTACACTCCATCTCATTCATTCCGTTGGAATACAAATGACTTCCCGACGCTACGATACGCTACCCATAACCGCTAGGCAAATTTTCAACATGGCGAACTTGCGTCTTCGGTCTTGAAAATACTTGAACGCGATTGGTGAAAAAGTATTCAACCATGAAGCTATGATTTCCAAGCGTCATGGATTCGTCGTATACAAAGAAACACATCACATTACTCTTACAAAGAAATACAAAATATCTCAATTTAAAGAAAACAGGAGTACTTAGTAAAGAAGAGAAAGTAAAAAAGTAGGAAAAATACATTTCCGGCGCACGTAGACATAATTCTCCCTTCTTACAAAATATTCGTAAGGCGAGAAAGTAATTATAATTTCGGAACCTTTAGAGGTATGTAAGGTGATCGCATGCGTTCTGGTTATATTGTATTACAATTTCATGTTCAAAAACTCATAAATTTACGTAAATCGTTTCATACAGATGCACACAAGGCAACTATTGACATACATGACCCACATTTCAAACTTCGAAAATAACAGAGTTAAAAAAAGTATTAAAAGGTGAAATTTGTGAAAAGAGACAAGCTCTGTATATTTATCTGCATAGATTCTATTAGTAAGTAGAACTACTAGAAATTATTTTCAATAAAGTTACTACACACCTCAATAGTTTTTTTTTCTGCCACTACACATTCATCAAATTTTAATTTGATAAATGTCCATGACAAGGATTCGAGCCTCAGATCTTTGGATGTGAAATTCGCAGACCCACAGCCTCATAACAAGCGTGGCAATTGGAGCGAGTTGTGGAGTGAGGACTTATATATCATTGAAAACGTAATTGTATCAGCTCTGTCGTTAGGAAGCCAGTTATTGTTGTAAACATGCGAAACGGTATGTACGATTTACAACTCCAAGAAGAGATGTGAAAAATTGTTAAAAGTTGAAAATTGGAAAATTCCATCCAGACATTTCCTGTTCATTTATCGTAATTATCAATATTTGTGGTCTGAATGGCTTCAAATCCTCTTTTCTTATGTTCCTGGAATTCTCAATTATTTCCGGTAAAGGAGAATTTTGATAAATAATATCCCCCAAAAAGAACTCCAACCAGCGAAGCTTCACTCGGAAGATCTGAGCCGGTACAGCCCATTAACGGACACGGCTACCATCCCTCTTCATTCTTCTTACATTTAGACAAACACTTACAGAGTTGAAAAAACTGCAAAAATTGCAAATCGATTTTTGCAAATTTCGAAAAATTGGGCCTATCAAGGAAAATGATACCTACGTCATTCCCTTCAACGTTCTTCGCACTATTCAACGACAAAATATAATCAAAATTTTTGGAGCATTTTGGAACCAATAATTGTTTTTTTCGAAACCGTTAGGGATATGTACATTCATCGCATGCTTTCTCGTTATATTGCATTACAATTTAGCGTTAAAATGCTCATAATTTTACTTAAATTGGTTCATACAGATATATACTAGACAACGGTTGATTTGACATGTCATACGCTTCAGAAATCGAATAACAGAGTTGAAAAATTGTTTAAAAGACGCAGTTAGGGAAAACACAGACAAGTCCTGTCTATTTATCTATATTGAATCTATTCGTGAGTAGAAGTACTTTAAATGATTTTCAATAAAGTATCTACACTCTTCAGTGTTTTTTTTCCTGCAACATCACATTCATCAAATTAAAATTCCCCACGGGGGATCGAACTCGGTACCTTCCTTATTGAAGATCTCAAACTGAAGGTGCATTAACCAACCGCGCTACGGGACCGACTTGCGGAACAACTGCTAATATTTCAGTCAAAACGATCTTGTATCACTTCTATCATTAGGAAGCCGATAATTGTCAACATGCGAAAAACATGTCTTTCAAAAAACATGACCAAGAAAGGCAGCGGAGAACGGTGAACTAATATATATATATATATATATATATATATATATATATATATATATATATATATGTGTGTGTGTGTGTGTAGCACACTAATCTTGAACATAAATATTGAGTAATCTTTTCCCATCACCATTTACCGCACAAGAATACGCAGATGGTTATCGTGAAAAAAAGTAGTATTTTAATGTCAAACAAAATCCCGTCTTCGAATCCCGAAATTATATTGTTTACCGATCTATTGTTAACGTGAGGGATTCATTACCTCATTACGCGAATTTACGAATTAAGTTTTTTTCGGGCAGATTGGATGATCTGTCAAGTGTGTCTCCCGAACGTTTCGTCTGCTGTTTCGCAAACGTCAGCGGTGGCTCGATGAGTTTTCGCGGAGGGAATGAAACCTTTAGGTGTTTTTAGGCGAGCATTTTGCCTGTTTGTAACTTGACCATACAGGCTCCCACAGGCGTGCACTACTTATAAAAGTATAAGATCGTGCTTTAGGCCTAAGGTAAGACTTAGAGATTTCAAGGTCCACCACGTGACCGTTAGTGCATAGCGTCGCTAACTCCCACGTGGCGCTAAAACTCCCTCATGTTGGAAGTAGCTCCCTTGCACACTGTTGCTTTACTGCCGATTCTACAGGCTCGCCGTGGCGGGGGAACGGCCAGCGGGGGATCCGCGCCTGCTGATGCCATCAGGTCGTGTCCTGTCTCGTAACACTGGCGTTTGTAGTGCGCGCTCAACGGGGGTCGTGGCCTTAAGGGCTGAGGTTATTAGGTGCGCAGCTGAAAATCCATTTTCAAAGGACTGCTGTAGGTTTTACATACTACAGATTGCGAAACGATGTGAATTTTCAGGTCTTCCTGTTGAAATTGCTGGAAGCCTTTTAGATTTCGCTGACTTTCCGCTGTAGTCCTGGTCCTGTCACCTACCCATTTCAGTCCACTCCTGCGGCCCTCGCGTGGCCTGCAGGAGTCCATCTTCCCTTGCTTTTGCAGCATTTGGACGGAAGCGGCCTTCTTCCTCTTTTCGGAGCCTTTGTTCAGTCCTCGTGCGTCTTGATGTAATGTGACGCCGCACGGTGGTCTGAACAGGGCCGAAACGCGCGCATAGGCAAAAAAACCAAATTTGTGAAAAACAATTTTTTATTGATCGATATGAATTCCAAATACTTCAAATTACTAGAAAATAAAAGAATTATTACTTTATAACAATTACTGCATCCATAAGACATCCTCAAAGTCCAGCGACTCAGCCGAGGAAAAATTCATTAACTTCTGCAGTGAAAATATTCCCACATTTCATTGCCAATAACTTCTTTCCTAATTAACTTTTCAAATTCCGTAAATTATATGTGATTACAAACACCTTTCTAAATACATTACACGTTTTAAAATGTCACTTATTTTTCTTTTTCACGTAATTACGCCATATTGAATGAAAGTATGCAAAAACTTAATATTGTTTAAACTACGTAAACTTTCAATAGAAATTACTAAAAAACACATTCTCAATATTGATATATGTTATAAAATGAACATATTAACAGTTTTTCCGTTGAGATCAGCCGCCCCTGCTCGCCCCTTTCAAAATGGTGACCGTTTAAAGTTACAAAGATCGTTTGAAAAGCGAGTACCTTACCACGCGACTCAACACCTAGCAGGTTTATTCGTAGAAAACGTGTTATCTGCTTAACATTTGCAATTTTAATTCATTGCATATAGCTTTTAATATTATTATAAATGATATTTATGATTCTTTATGTCATATTCAATTGTTTATCAGAAAATTCATAGATATAAAATGGCGATTTGCAGAATTGAAACTTGCATTAAGTAATCTTAACAAGCGATAATATTAAAAAACAAATAATCATACATCTGTAAAATCAATGCTTTTTATTAAGTAAACATTTTTTAACAATTCTTCGTTGACAACATCCGCCTCGGACTGAATATTTCCAAAGGCGATCGCTCCAAGTAAACACGGTGAAAGAAACAGAAAGAACCTGCCATTTCCGTGAGCTACGTGATAATCGGAAGCAATACCTAATAACAACTAACAATCACTCCGTGAAATTAATGTACTTCATTAAGTGGAGGTGGATAAATAGTGTCTTGTTTGAATCATCCGCCCCCAATTGCCTATTTCAATACGGCAAGCGTTTATATTCTCAATGGCGAGTTGGAAAGAACGCGCCATTTTTGATTGGTATTTACAAAAATGCAACTAATCACACTTGCGTGGCGCTTTAGGAGCCGTTTGGCGCTTTAGGAGCGCTCTAGTAGTATAATTTAGCGACATAACAATTGAATAGCACTAAAAGTACTAAAAAAAACGTTGCTACCAGAGGTCTGCAACGGCTCCTGTGCCGGCACGAACACGCAACAATGGGTGAGCGCTATGCGAACAGAATCATTCTGGATAGTAATGGGTAATGGGCAGTGGGCATTTTTTCAAAATATTGACATGCATTGGTGAACCATCTACCTATATAGCCTTGGCAGTCAACGTGTTAAATTATTTGCTTTAATTCGTGTTTGGAACGAATTGAGTATTTTCATATATTCTTTTCCAATTTTTCCCAAACATCTTCTCTAATACTAAGGTACAGTATCAAAATTTTAACACTTAAAAAATTCTGAATTGAAGATGAATAGATTTCCCTTAAACAAAGTCTATTCTAAGAAATCAGCTCTTTAAAATGGGTCATGCACTTTTTTAAAGTAAGTTTTGCTCAATTTGCGCTTAAAATTTATGCAATTTATTAAACAATATTCTCAAATCGCTCAAAATCTTGTTTTTAAATTTCTTTTCAATGATAGTAACTCTACAAAAAATGGCACAGACCTCACTTTCGTTGAGCTTGCTGAATTTTCGAAAAAAAACAAAAAGCAAATCTACAGAATTGTTACAAAATGATGAAATAAAAATAAATGTACTGTGATAAATGTACTGAACTGCGATTTTTTCTTTTTCCTTGGAATCAGATAAGCTCCCAAATTTAAATTAAAAATGATATGTAGTTACACTTCTCCATTGATTTCGAACACATCTCCTTCCTTGCGCATGTAAAACTTTGCATTGCCAATATGAGCTTTTACCAAACGTTTACCAAGTTCTAATTGCAGTGTTTTTGTAAAAATATTTTTCAAATATTAACAAGATTTATATCATTGCAATGCATTTTTAAAGAACTTAAGAATGCTGGAGAAAAAATATATACACTTCACTTAAAAAACAAAGTTGTCAATATATTTTAAAAATTACATACGGTACTAACAAGGAAAACGAAACATGTTATTTGCCCTATCATCTGCAAGAACAATGCGCAAATAGAATCTCGATACCCCAAACAGTTTTCAAGATTTGCTGTGGCCAACTTAGGTGGTCCATCCTGTATACCTCAAAAGTTGCATATGGGTTTCGTTCAACTCTTCAAAAGTGCAAGGGGACAGAAAAATGTAAAACTCTGCTGATAAAAGTGCTAGGTGTGACGGATACTCGATTCTCAAGTATCCACTTAAAATAACTACGGAAAAAAAAAGCTATGACCTTCATTCTTTCCAAGTTTTAATCTCTCCGAATTTTCGAGGGGTTTGATTGATCTTGGAGGTCTAATGCAAGTTCTTTCATTTAATTTTGCAATGATGGATGGACTACAAAGATAATTTTTCCCTGCAGAGTTCGGAAGGAGAGCAAAATGTGAACTTGCATTCCCCAACAACCCAGAGTGCATGTAATCCACAACAAAAGATGAACCGACTTTAAGATCTGGAACCGTAATTAAAGGAGACTCATATTAGGATCTTTTTTCCCACCCACATACCTGCATAAATAATGTATTTCTTCCTATTTTCTAGTTTAAGTTCATTCAGCTAAAGAAAAAAAGGTCAAACAGACCTATAGCTTGTCTTGGAGACCTGCAGACCATCGGTGTTAAAAGAATAACTAAAATTGGTTGGATTGGTCAAAATAATATCACCGAGAATCCTACAAGCTTGGCCATCGGGTACATCTTCATAAGCATCGTTCCTTACCTTTTGTCTTGGGAACCTGTACGTCATCTCTTGCAATTTCTGGATTCATCAAGTCTTCTACTGATGTTCACTATTTACAGAAATATAAAAATGAGGATTATCTCTCGGTTCTTGCTTACACTGACTCATACTCTCGTTTGGAACACAGTTCCTTTCACGCAGATATTTTTCACAGGATTGACAGAAAGAGTGATTTCATCCTTTACTACATCAAATTATTTAAATAAAAAGTACTTCGATGTACTTACATCTGCGCCAAAACCTGCATTCATCATTTTGAGTATGTCAACCACTGCTAACCATGAGAAGTTGAGCCTCATGGCCAATGCGATACACATCGTCAAAACATCCCCTTCAGTTGTTGTTGTTGTTCTTGTGGTGCAAAGACAACGGTGTGGCTAGTTCCGGGTCACCCTACATACAAACGGCACCAAAACCATTTCCGACGGATTCTCCTAGGTTTGCATTCTCTTGAAGTAGAACAGCATCCACCTCTTAAATGTAAGAACCATTATTGTCATCATTGTATGTGGTACTGTTTAAATCATTCTGGGAATTAAGTAAATTGATTATAAAAAAAATCTTGATGAACTGGGAGAATGCATTAAAATTATAATAAGTTATGGTTTACTTGCCTTTATTAACTATCACGAGGAAATAATTCAAATATTAAAATGTTTGAATAGATGTAGAATACCTCCGGCATTGTTGTTTCCACGTCCTCTTGGTAATCTGTAGATAAAGGATTTGATGATCCAGACTTCATGGAATTGGCACTTTCTGATTCAGTTTTTCCATACTTTGATTTACATGGTCAAAAAATTCATATTCTAGAAAATGTAACTACAGAATGTAAAAAAATTACAAGAGGAATACCTATTCAATCTTATTTTACTTCACTTCATTATACAGGGAGGACCACGTAAGTTGCCGACAGTAAATATCTTGAAAACTGTTCGAGGTATCGAGATGCTATTTGCGCCATATTGTAAGGGCCAGGGTGAGGGAGGGAGGGAGATGGGAGAGGAAAGAGGGAAGATGAAGGCCAGAACAACGTCTGCCGGGTTTTCCAAGTACTAACAAACTATTGCGCGGTAAGCGAGGGTACCTCACTAGACAGCAGATTTAAAACTCAAAGAACGTCGCTTTGCCCAACCACTTCCGCAGAAGCCGTCCCAGGTGTGAGGAGGCAGTCGGTTTGCATTTCGCTCCAGGAAGGAACATTTAGAATACATTTTCTTGACAATTTTTTTTCGGTAAAATTGGATCTGCCATTTTTTAAGAACGTCAACATATGATCTGCGGCATTTTTTGAAAACGGGAGCTGGGGACATACGAGTAAAAAGTCAAGTCGTTTTAATTGAATTACCTATCACGAGGATATCCTGAATCTGTAAAAACATCTGTTGAATAATGTGTACAGTAAATGGTTCAATTAGAAATCAACATTCTCTTATTGCAAATAAAATATTTGAATTTTCTTCCCAGTATCATACTGAGGAAAAGGGTTTAATTGTATGCTGTATTATCGTATAAACAGCACATTGAAACCTGCATTGTATCTTTTGTGAAATGCCAAGTGTTCTTAAATCATTCAATATGATAAAAGCTTACGAGCCTGCCAGTTCAGTCAAAATTTCACACCAAATGTTACTACTGACGCACAACAGTTCCTTTGTAGTTATTAAAATCTGGTTGCGTTCCTGAAAAAATATCAATGGCATGAGAGATTGTTGCTTGCAAACAGTGAATCCAGAGAGACGTTTGTAAACGTGTCAAGTCTACTTAAAAATTTGGAACTAATTATGGTCAACAATCGCCCAATCACTTCCATATTTTCACCGTACTATTTATCTTTCATTGTTTTTTTCTTGTAAAATTTATTTCTGTACAAATAATCCAAAACATTCAAATTAGTTTCCTTTTTTTGCGTTCTGTATTTTTTGTGAAAATATGCTTTGGCGATAATTTTTGCAAACGCCCGAGAACTTGAAATGGACAGTGCTGTACTTCGGTTTTTAAAACGTGCCGCGTCAGGGCCCGTCTTCGCAATTGAATACCTCACATTTCGCGTCTTTCTCGGTCGTGCTGGTAGATGTAGCATGATTCCAACCGTATAAAGCTGTGCGATGTGATTAGCGCCTGCAACATTAACAGTTTGCCGCTAGTCACATCGCACATTTTAATACGGTCGCAATCATGCAACATCTCTCGGCATTGTGAAGACTGGCCCAGAAGCGCAACTTATAATAGAAGATGTATAAAAACGTGTAGCAAGAATATAAGCACCACCATAATCTAAACTATTTTTTTTCATAAAAAGAAGTGTCTCTAATATCTAAAGAAAACATTTTTGTAATTTCGTTGTATAATTTTCTGTACTTGGTGAAATTGTAGAATTTATCTTTACGGACTGACATGTGTGGATATGTGTAGTTGTTCTGTGTAGTGTTGATACGAGTATTTTTTTCAAACTGTGCAAAGTCTTATACCAATGAAGGGAATTAATAGCGGACTCCTGTGCAGTTTCTGTCGCACAAAATATGTGCATATAAAGAGTTATTTTTTCATCTTTTAGTACTTTTCTTATTGGAACCTTTTCTAACTCAATGACAGTTTTCAACTTTCAACGCTACATGCGTTAATAGCTCTGTGAAAACTGCGAAGTTCTCCAGATGTAAACCCATGATTGCCAATAAACACTCTGAAATCATATTTCACGGTTTGTTGACGTAGAGAACAATTGTGCATTCGGAAAAATGATGAATGTTGAAAAAATCCTTTAGGAAGAATGTGGCTTTCTGTATCCCTCGGAAAGGACCATAAGTACAGAAAATATTTCCAATATGCCCTTGCAGTGCTAGAAAAAACTTGTTTCAACACAAAATTGCAGACAATGGTAGTTGTATGGTCACTAATGACCTAGTAGTTGTGACCTTATAACAAAAAAAATATAATTGTAATATGGTGCTTTATACACGTAGCAATTGTTTTGTAATTTAAAATGTTTTATCTTTAATTTGCAATATATTCAGAGATCAGTCGTGGGCCCCACACTGGTATTATCCGGTCAGGACAATGGCATTGGTATTTAGACTATTTTTTTCATAGTGTTAAATAATCATTGTTAAAACATTTCTTTTTTTTGAGATATTAAATTGTCACAGATTTGATGTAAACTTGCACTACTCAAAGAAACCTAATAGAGAGTAGAATTGTTTCATTTGTCATAGTTACTAAGAACATCGTATTTGTCTCAGAAACTAATATTCAGTAATTTTTAAAGTTGTCTTTCACCTATATGCTGGGTACTACTTTCAACACCGATGCAATGCGATTGTGGCTTAAATTGAGACAGAGATTGTTGATTTCACCTTCAGAAAGTGAGTGCAAGTCGTAAGACCTCATAGGCATAACTACATTCCCCGCTTTCATGACATCACAACTTAAAATTTTGGAAGATACTGTCAGACTTGCTAAAAAGAGTTGTTGGCCCGAGAGAAAAAATGTGACCACCGATGTTTTATAATGAAGTTGTCTAATATAGAACGAGAGTTTCGCAACATATTATTTTGAGCTGAAAGAAGCAAATGATGCCTCTTGACTCTCACAATCTGAATCTTCTTCCAAGGGACGGCCAGCAAAACTGTTGATCAGCTTAGTGTGTAGTTTGGAAATATCACAGGTTAGACTGTCGGGAGTGTCTACCATACGTTATTTTCTGTCGCTTAATTCTGTGCAGCAATAATCAAATCTTGGTTGCACACTCGTCTTCGTGTAGCCTGCCCAACATTCTTTCTCTACTTGTGGCTTGTACTTGCCTTCACATCCCTTCGTTTGGAAGATCGTCGAAACTCCGAACTTCGAATCGCAAATCTTGAAAGCGTAACCCTGGACCAAGCGCGCACGAAACAGACTGCTCTGTCGCAACCGTGTGGCAAATTCTACAAAGATATTGTTGCACAAACGTGGTGTCAGAAGCCTATGCAAATGACTGGTGACATTGATGCTACCGCCTCCGAACACATGGGCGATCAGAAAAACATATCCACTTGCGGAGTTTCTCTTTGGCGAGCATTACGTAGTGACTGCAGAGTTAAGAGAAGAGTAGACACCTTAAGTTGACTGTCAAAAATTCCTGGCCATGGTCTCTAAAGTGGCGTCATCGATTCGTCTCGCCTCCCAAGAACCAAGCCTCAGTGGTAATGACAGGCCCAAATTCGCTGAGTCACTACTGTCAAAGATTAAACCCGAGTCTGGTTCCTGTTTTAATAGCGTGTAAGTAGCAATGTGCGGAGAAGTGAACAGATTCTACAGTTGGCTGAAGTGCCCCCAGCCTGATATTCAACTTGTGTCCAATCCAATACAGTGTGGTGGTAGTAGACAGAGGAAAAACCATAGAAATGAAAGATGTACCTCATCATTGGTCGGTCTCTCCATCCCTTTGTGAACCCCGCGTGCAAAACATTGAAGGACTCGGGTCTTGCATTCTGGTCCCAGACATTCTGAAAAGGAAGATCTACACCAAACGAAAGAAATACTCTGAACACGTTCACGAAGTTACATGTACAGCATGTTTTAATTTGTTAAAATGAGCTTCAGGACGTAAAAGCAGCAGGAAGATGTTATCGTTCTACATGGTAGAGGTGGCCTCAGGAGTCGCTGTACTTCAAAAGAACAAAGTCAAAATTAATTGGGTGATTTCCAGCAGTGACGTTTCACGAGTTATCGCTCAAATTCATTTCAATGGCCGCGTATATTGTTTATTCCCATTAATATGAAATGTGTACCAAATCTGATTCCTTTCAAAAAATATTGTACTCTATATAGTTAATTCATAATCTGCTACCCTGCGCTATAAAATAACGGATTTTACTTGTAACTTACATTAATTTCTTTGAGTAGTGTACTTAAGAAAAAATTATGATCTTTTATACACGTAAAATTAATATATTTGCGTAATATAAGCAAATTTTGTTTGTAAAATTGTCCAAAATTGTAAATAAAATACAATGTTACAAAATAAGTTGTTTAATATTCTCTCTACCTCCTTCAATTATTGTCAACGGTCCCATAATTTATTACTTCACACTTTACCTGTTTACTAGTAAAATTGTGCATTGATTCTAAACCAAATAACTTGAAACCAAAGATAAGGTCAATGATTTAAAATACGAAAGTAATTAAATAGAAAACAGGCTTAAATTCAATTAAACCCTTTTTAAAAAATGTAATTTCCTTGATACATTTATGTTGAGAGAAAATTTTCTTTGTTAGAAACAATTACTGGATTTTTGGCCAAGGTGCATGAATATTTATTTATTGACAGAGAATTATTTTTTGCTTGGTTATAATAAAATTAAATTTTGCTTTCCAAATAAATGGAACACACTTGTCACTGCTTGTAATGGTTTCCTTTATTCCTTTCATGCACTTTTCTACTAGGTGAGGGTTATTTGCATGAAGTTAGTGATACACATTTCCGAGTACTCCTTTATCAGTACCATTTAGTGTTCTTTGAATTTTTTAGTTACATAGAAATTTGTACATGTAATATGAAATTTGTATGAGAAGAGACAGAAACATACCGTCTAAATAAGACTTAATTTGAGATTAACCTTTTACTGGGCAGGATTTGCTTGCAAGGAGAAAAAGTAATTGCTTGGGGGGGGGGCTCTCATCCCGGAAAAAGTTTCATAAAATAAGCGAAAAGTCCTAAAATATTAGTTCTTGTAATATAGTTGTTAATCAAATAGAATACTAGACTGAGGTCTGCGTTGAAAGTTATATTTTGTACATTTTAAATAAAAAATTGTAGTATGAGCATATTAATATTTGCATCGGAGTGTATAAATGTGTACTCTAACCTCCAAATATTCCATGGTTGCATTTAGTGATGGGTATTTAGTAGATCTCAGGAATTTTTTTCTGAAGGCGGAGAAACACGATTTGAAGTTGGGAGGGGGACACACTATATCTAAAATAAAATAAAAAAATCCTGCCCGTTAAAATGAACTGTGAAATGGGAAGAAGCTTCCTGGTTAATTATCAATCAGGCATTTAAACAATGTTGCTCCGTTATAGAGGAATTTATTAATCAGTTTTGATTATAATTAATTAGAAGGTGCCACCACATCTTCAGGTACAAAGTTTTGGAAATTGCATTGTTTATTTTTTAAATTGTGTACGAAAGAAAGACAATGGAAAACTATTATTCTAATATTAAAAAAGAAAGAAAATATTAATAATACAGAAATACTAAGACTACACTACACTAATACTAAGACGGCAAACTACAAAGACACGAAGGCCTCTTCAGCTTTGAGAATAAAATAAAAGTAGTTTAACCTTTTAAAGACTAATGGGAAAGAGGTTTCCCAGGAGCATTTCAACCCAGCGGTACCAATGGGAATCTTTTTCGCTTGACCTCCAGAGGCGTGCGACGGCTCTTATCTATCGCTTGCTGACGGGTGACAAGCAGCGGCAGCGGCGATTCTCACGTTCGGCGCTCCGGCCTACGCCATCCGGCAGGGATGTGTTGAAGGAGTACGGTCTTCGAGGCGCGAAATGGGAGCGTGGGCTGCTCTGTCTTTTCATGCTTCTACAGTGCGCCGCAGCTTGAGAAACATAGGAGAATGTTGATCGCCATTCAATATTCGCCTGGAGACGCCGCTCTAACGGCAATAAAATTATAATAAGTTCACATACCACAGTAAGAACAGAAGAGATGATTTCTGTGTGCAATTTATAACGGAATTTGGGTTTCTATGGGGCATGTACATATAACTTCACAAATTTGTTCCATAATATTCTTTTAACTTCGTATGTAATAATTAAATTGTATTAGAAAGATATTTTTTACAGTAGCAGATAACAATAGGGTAAAATCAAGTTTATATCACTGCAATAAATATATTGATTTCATATTTTGTTATGTATTGTATTGTATTATTTGCAATGTCTTAATGTTTTATTGTATTGACATAAACCAACGACGTAGTTCCATATAAATATCTCGTCAGCTTATCAAAGCTTTTCTGTTGTTACGGCGCTTTCTTCTTACGCCCTTGTACTTACATGTAGCACTTCACTGTCTACTATCTCCTGTCACACATCCCAGTCATAACAAGCCCTCCACGGCCCACGCTTCTCACTTGGGCGATTGCAGTCGTATTCTGCTAAGAGTTGCTGCTTGCGCTTGGGTCGTGTGCTTTTTGAAGAAAAAAGGACTTGTCGAGGACAATCGATAACAACACGCGAAATTGAGTAAATTTTGGACAGTGACAGTGACTGGGCATCTGTGTCCAGTCTTGGAAGATGATCCAAGCCAATATAATTAAACATTTTCAGCTCCGATCAAGCTGTCCATGCTCGTGCATTGATTCCATTCAAGATACTAAATCACTAGGATTTAGCTTTATCCACGGTGTACGAAATACATTTCTTACGCATTAAAAATAAAATTAAGGAAAATAAAATTCTTTTTCATTTTTAGAAATGATTTTCATATTTTTACTTTCCCAAACCACTTTGAAAAATTTGAAAAAATCATACTTTTGATAGTTTTATATAGATCCATTATCCTAAAAGCTACTTTAAATATTTTGAAAATATTTTTTTCGAAAGTATAATAATTTCTTCAAATTCCAACTTTGTAATTAATTTTCATAAAAGTATTATGTAGGTTACCTCTTTGCAAGTGGGAAATATTTTTTAAATTCTGAAACATTCCTAAATATAAAGACATTTAAACATCAAATGCAGAAAACTTCATTGCGCAGGCGGGGTGGGTGGAGAAAAATATGAAAACTTAGTAGAATGTATGAAAAAGCTCATTGCTCAAAATAATATTACTTGATTTTGCAGAGGAAAAGTTGATACTGTTTTACTCAGTTAATCCCTTTAAATCTCTATCAACAAGGACTTTCAACACTTGGGGGGGTAGCTGTCATCACTCGCCGCAGTTAAACCTCCACTGGGGTCAAGCAAATTCGTCTATTTAAAAAAGTCGGTACCGCACGGAGTGCAGAAGGAAAAAAACTCGGTCGCTAAAAGGTTAAACTACCATTGTAAAATGCCAAGATATCAAGATTTTTAAGCTCTGATATGCAGATAGATGAATCATTAAGGAAGTACAAGACGCAAACAGATGAACAACTTGAATAAAAAATATATCAAGGTTCAGCGGGAGGCTAGGCCAATTTTGGTTACATGCTAAACTAGAAAATTTAATGTTATTTCATTATGGTGTAGAGATTAACGTTCATATTAATCCATAGTTTCGTGTTTCAATATTTCAAAATTCACACCTTAACTAAGATAGTGTGACCTGTTATGTCCATTAAACAAAAATCGCACGCTAACTCAACAATTTATTGATTCATTCATTACAAAAGTAGCCAGCCATATTGCCAGTCCCGGGCAATCTCGAATGCCCTGCTTCGCTACACGTCCGGCTCGTGGACGTTTCCCGCTGACGCTGGCTTGAGATCGTCGACCCACGATGATAGAAATTTGGCTGCTGGTTCTCTAAACTGGACGCGTGCCGCCACTCGTGTCTCTCTCGGGGCTCCCTCCAGGCTGCCCGCGGGGTGTCGGCCGGCTCCCTATAAAGGGCCGATGCTTGGCGGCGAGACTCGCTCCGACATTCGACATTCGATTCGGAAGGACGACGCCGAGGGAAGCGGGCGCAGCCGAAGAGCGCTCCGCCACCGCTGGATCGTCGCCCGCCGCGGGACAACAGCCCTTGTTAGGGCTATAAGAGCAAAAGCGTAGCTGACAACAGCCCTTTTTAGGGCTTAGAAAGAACAGTGTAGCCGACAACAGCCCTTTTTAGGGCTTGTAAAGAACAAAAAGCCGTAGCTTGCCCTTTTTAGGGCTTTTAATTTAACAGCCATTTTTAGGCTAGAACGAGAGCGGGATGTCGGCGCCGGCCATCTCCCGCGCTCCCGTACCTGAACCCCTTCGGGGGATAGGTACGAGGGGCGGCGGCAGATCCGACGTCAGGACGCCACGGGGCACTACCAAGCGCCCCCCGCTCTCTGTCACAAGAGCGCGTAAGCGCTAAAAAAGCTGCTACTCCTGTTCGCAGGAAGAAGCAGAGCGGAGCAGCGGGCGCAGGACCCTTCACGTCGGCCGCCACCCCGGGCGCCGCATCATCGGGCGCCACGACGCCGCCGCCGCCGCCCGCCGCAGGCGGGCGCCAACGCCGACGCCGAGCGCGTCCCGACGCCCCGCCTCAGCGGGGTGCCACCTCCACCGCCGGCGACCCGCCCGCGCCAACCGGCGAGGGCGAGGAAGAAGAGGACAACGACGGCTTCACGGTCGTCACCCGCAGACGCCGCCCACCCCCCATCTTCGTCTACGGAGTGGCCGACATTTTTGGCCTCCTGGAGGCTTTGCAGACGGCCTGCGGCGAACGCGAGGTCACCGCGGAGGTGGCCGGCGACGCCGTACGGCTCCGATGCGACGGCCACCGGGGGTTCCAGGATGTCCTGGCCGCTCTGGACGAGCGCTCTGTGGAGTACCACACGTGATCCACAGGGAACAAGACGATTCTGCGTTATGTTTTGCGGAGCATACCGCTGGAATTCTTTTGATGCGCTCCAGGATAACCTGGAACATCTCGGGTTTCAGGTGCGGAAACTGGAGCGGATATGCAGCCAGCGGCCCGGACGAAGGGGCAGACCACTGCCCCTGATCATAGCAACGCTTGAAGATACGCAGCGCCACCGGGCGCTGCGTGAGGTAACCTCCATCCGTGGGCTCCGCGTCCGCGTGGAGGTGTATCGACCACCGCGCGGGCCCACGCAGTGCCATAACTGCCTTGATTTCGGGCACGTGGCCCGGAACTGCAAGCGCCGCACGCGCTGTAAGTTCTGTGGCGACGCGCACGGAGCGGCGGAGGAGCGCAACTGCTCCAACTGTCAGGGCGACCACCACGGCGCTAAGTACAAGGGCTGCCCCGAGTACAAGCGCCGTTGTTTTAGGGGGAACGCGGCCCAGCAGCAGCGCCACGAGCGGCAGCAGCGCTACCGCCGGCGACGCGCCGGCATCCAGGAGCGGCGAGCGGCCGACGCGCGGTCGGAGGCGTCGCGATCTCCCTCACGGGAACGCACGCCTTCGCGCCGCCACACCGCGTCTCCGCCCCCGCAGCCACCGCGGTCTCAGCGGTCGCAGGGACGCGACCGCCAACGAGCACAACGGCCGCAGCGACGCCAGGAACACTCCTACGCGGACGCCGCTGCGACACGCCCCCGCCAACACCAGGAGCGCCCGCCGACGGCCGCCGACGCGGCCCGCGTGGAGCGCGCCGCTCGCGTGGAGCAGCGAAGGCGGACGGCGGAGGCCACTCCCGTTCCCGCCTCCCTTATGCGCGCCGTGTCCGGCCGCGACCCAGCGGAGTGGCCTGCAGTTATCCTCAAGGTTGTAGTGACACAACTCCTTGTGCACTTGCATGAGGTGACGGCGGCCGCTGCGGCTGGCGCGACGGATGAGGCACGCTCTTCCTCAATCCATGTCCCAAAACCTCCCCCGCACCCTAAATAATGGCTGTTTTTCCTTCTTTTTATAGGAATAGCTGCACCGTCGCATTCTGGACTGCAACGGCATCAGCTCGCGAGCGAAGCAGTCAGAACTTCACAGCTTTCTCGCTCGGCATAACATTACTAGTAGGAGAAGTGCGCTACTTCTGGACCAGTGATGACGTCACGAGCCCCCGTGACGTCATGATCCCGTGACGTCATGACCCCGTGACGTCATGACCCCATGACGTCATTACCCGGTGACGTCATTACCCGGTGACGTCATTACCCGGTGACGTCAGGACCCGAGGACGTCATGCCCTGGTGACGTCATGGCCGTGGGACGTCATGGCCAGGAGGACGTCATGACCGGGGACGTCATGGCCGGGATGACGTCAGCACTGGTCCAGAAGTAGCGTCGATGTGCGCGGGCCGGACGTGGTGCCTGTTGCACACACGTCGACAGCGGGGGGTGTGAGCGCACGTGGGTGGCTGTGGGGGTGGGTGGGGGGAGGAGGAAGAGGGGGAGGTGGTCTTAAAAAACCCCGCTCGGCCGGGGCGCGAACCAGCGAGGTGCGGTGTGGGAGGCCGGCACGCTAGCCCTGCGCTACGGCCGCAGGCTTAGAAGTGGAGGCTAGCGAGTGGATGTGAAGGTGCGCGCGCTTGTGCGGGGCGGGCGTGCGACGGTGGCGCGCCCTGTGAGCGAACAGGGAAAGGGGACCGCGCGACGGTGGCGCGCCCTGTGTGCGGACGGGGGCATGCGACCGCGCGACGGTGGCGCGCCCTGTGAGCGGACGGGGGCATGCGACCGTGCGACGGTGGTGCGCCCTGTGCGCGGGCAGGGGAATGAGAATGAGAAAAGGAAGACATGCAGTGGCGGCGGAGGAGCCGTGGGATGTCTTTGCACAGAGAGGTGTCACCAGAGACAAATAAAAACCAACAATGAAATGAATATGATCATGTTTATTATTTGTCATACAATATATATACATTACAATAGTCTGTTTGTGAGCTGAGACTAGTTGGTGAAGGAAGAAAGAAAGGAAGGAAGGACGAAAAGAAATATGTCCTGGAAACACGCTTCATGGGAGTAGTTGTGGGACAGCCTCTCGTCCAACAGCCACCTCAGATCCCGTAGTGTTGTGAAACACGTACGGTTTCTGAGGAGGTGCGGCAAGGCCCCTAACAACGCCTCCGTGAAGGCGTGTACCTGCTCCCTGACATACTGCTCTTCGTCAGGGTTGGAGGCGTCGTGACCTGCAACGACAACGTAGGGGTCAATGCGGGTAGTGTGGGGGGTGGTGGACGGTGGAGTGTCCCAATTGGAACAGGGAGAAAGGCGAGGTGGGGGGAAAACAAAGTTGGGGCATGTCGTGGCGGGGAGGGTGGAGGCGGAGGAGATGGAGTGGGCCGGGGAGGTGGAGCGGAGGTGGGTGCAGAGCGGAGATGTTCCCGCGGTGGTGGTGATATCAACGAGGGAAGGAGCAGTATCAGGTAGAGGAGCAGGAGGAGGGGGTGAACGTGCAGGTGGGGGAGCAGGCGCAGCAGGTAGAGGAGCATCAGAAAGGCGAGGTGGGAGGAAAACCAAGTGGAGCATGTCGTGTCGGGGAGGGTGAGGCGGGAGGAGATGGAGTGGGCCGGGGAGGTGGAGCGGAGGGTGGGGGCAGAGCGGAGCTGCTGTCCCCGCGGTGGTGGTGATGCCAACGAGTACAGGAGGAGGAGCATCATGATGAGGTGAACGTGCAGGTGGGGGAGCAGGAGCAGCAGGTAGAGGAGCATCATGAGGGGTGAACGTGCAGGTGGGGGAGCAGGAGCTGCAGGGTGAAGCAAGCATCATCAGGAGCCGCCGCCGACGCGTAGGGCGACGTGGCCATGAGCCGGCGCAAGCGTACGACCGGGGTCGTGGTGGAGGCGGCAGTCGAGGAGCCGACCCGCCCGCGCTGGCGCAGGAGTCGGCCGACCTTACTGGCGTGGGCGGTGTTGCCGTGTCCCTTCCCCAACACGATCCTGCAAGCACAAAAAGCATAAGCATGTGGGCCACAAAGCGACACGCTCAAAAACGGAAAAGTTGAAAAAAAAAATAGAAACAGGACATGGGGGTGTTTGGAAAGAATTGAGAGCCGCGCGGGTGGTATGCTCGAAGCCTACGGCCGCGCCACACACACACACACACACACACACACACACACACACTGTGAGCATGCATTGTGACAGAAAGGACAACAATAGTGGACCTACGCGGTGATGGAAAAGCGGAGTTTATGTATAGAAATTTTCCCTCTCTGCTCTTTGCAAAGTACGTCAAATATTTATCTTTGAACATGGCCGGGTCCATGGTGCCGAAGCGAGCTGGGAGAAAGACAGCGATAGTGTTGTTTAAAGTGAGAACAATGCGTTGTCCTTCTTTGACGTCAACTGTCTTTGCATTGGTGATGGCGTACGGTTCCCCTGTTTCAAATCTCTTAAGAAGACCGTCTCTGCGTGATCAGCATGCCCTTCAGCCAGAGTGTTCAAGCAGTCGAGGGACGGGAAGTGGGTCACCACTGACATGAGTAGGGGTGCAGCGTTTGCGCAGTGCAAGCGTGCCGTCGCACGGTATCACAAACTTGGTACGACCCGTCGGCAACATGTACCACTTTCCCCGGCTAGGCTAAGGGTAGGTGCGCCTAGGCGGATAGGTTAAGGGGTGGGTGCGGGTACAGGCTTTCGATGGTGAGGAGGGAGACCGGCGTCAACGCACTGAGCGCGGTGACGAGGGCCTGTCGCATGTACGACAGGGTCACTGCATCTTGCGAATCGGTCGGTTGTGCCACATTCATGAGACGTCGGTTGTACACTTGCACGGCGTTCTGGATGATGCTTTTCGTCTACCGACATCATGTTCTTCTTCATGAAATGGTCTTCTACATACTTCCTCGTACACGCATCGTCCTCCTCCTCCTGCGGCAACACCTCCGCGAGTCCGCCTCTTCCCCATCTTCATCACGTTCGTCTGTGTCACGTCAATGGGGCTGTGCTCCGTCCATCATGCTGCCGACGTACGCTTTCGTGCACGCGTTCTTGTGGCTCTTGCGGGGTCGCCAGGTCGACGAGGCGTCGCTTTCGCACGCCCAACACGCCCGCCTTTTTGTAGCCATCGGTACCACGTTGTCCGCGTAGGCTTTGTTCACAGCGTCTTGCGGACCCTGGGCAACGCCACCGTGAGCACGCGCGCGCCCCTTCATGTCCACGATGAGTATTTTATTGTCTCGTTTGAACATGGGCACGCGGGTCGTGAGGGAATGAGCGAGCACGCGTCCGTCGTGTTCACAATGGCGCCGACATTCGTGATATCCGTTTTTTTCTTTCGCGTCGAACACGTTTCCGTTGAGGTAGAGGGCGGTTTTCGCCGTATGTGCTTTGCACTCTTGCAGCGCGTCGGCGGTCCTCTTATTCACGTAGGCCTCCGCGCCCCGCCTTCCCCCTCTCGTCACCTGTGTACGACACCGTTGCGCGCCGTCCGAACGTATCCATTATGGGGTGCAACGTGACGGAATGACACTGCTTATATATATATATATACGTGCGTGGTCCCCACGGGAGGCGCAGGCAGTCCGCGACGACGACGACCCCTACGCGCACGCATCATGGTCTTTCTGCCGCCGGTGTCGCTGCCCGTGCGTAACGTGATGCCCCGTGTTAGGCGAGAAAACCGCCCGACGTGAAGGGCGCCACGGTCCTCTGTGCCGGACAGCGTACGCGCACTCCTCATCGCGCCTTCGGGTTGCGGGAAAACGTTAACGACGTTCACGCTCCTCACCATGCCGAACGGACTCAAGTTCGAGCACATCTATCTGTACGCGAAAACCGTCGATCAACCACTCTACACGTTTTTGCGCGCTGTATGCGAGGGTGGGGGCGCGGGTGTCTCGTTGCACGTGTACACCGACCACGACAGTGTCGTCTCCCCGGAGAGGCGAAACGAACAGCGTCTTTGTTTTCGATGATGTCGCCACGAACGACAGGATTGCATCAGAACCTACTTCGCCGCGCGGTCGCCCACAAACATCACGACGTGCTCTACCTCTGTCAGACGTACACGAAGGTCCCTAAACAACTCGTGCGAGACAACGCTAATCTCACATCGCTTTCGTCAAGACGACACCATTTGGATCACATTTACAGGGAACACGTCGGCACGGATTTCCCCTCCTTCGCCGCTTTCAAAATGATGTGTGAAGAGGTGTGGCGTGAACCGTTTTCCTTTTCTCGTCATTGACAAGACACGCCCGTCGTACAATGGTCGCTACCGCGCCGGGTTTTGATCGGTTTTGCGTCGCCTCCCCCGTATAACACGTAAATACACCTCGTGTCCGCGTTTTGCGTCAGTTGCCCCGCAACGATGCCTCCGCGACGCAAACAACCCCACGCTCGTGGGCTACTGGCAACCTCTTGAATCGGGCCATCGATGCGCTTCCTTCGACTTCACATCCCGGGCTAACCAG
Organism: Acheta domesticus; assembly: GCA_031308135.1. Lineage (NCBI taxonomy): Eukaryota > Metazoa > Arthropoda > Insecta > Orthoptera > Gryllidae > Acheta > Acheta domesticus. The sequence continues at coordinate 44,312 of JAHLJT010001822.1, forward strand.
TTCTGCGGGCCCGGCACCAGCTTGGCAAACACTCTGGCCGCGCGGGGACCAGGGTGTCAACCCTTTGACTTCTGCCTGTCGCGACCACGAATCGCCTATCACACACACAGACACGCCCGCGCGTCAAGCGCGGATCGGGTGCTCGCCGATCGAAGCGTTTGACCGCGTGCGAGCGCGTGACGCCACTCTCGGGGAACGTGCGGGGCCCTCGGGGTGGGTACCGTCATGTCCCTCAAAAGCAAGATCGGCGGTCGAGCACGCCACCAAACCGCCACGCCTTCTTGCTGCTCGCCTCACCCGGAAGCCTCTGACTCTCAAGAAGGTGCGTCGCCTGCGATGACTAACCTTTGCAAGTGTCGCAGCCCCCGCCTCGTCCTCCCATGCCATGGCCGTGCCCGGACGAGGCCGACGACTCGCTTCCTACCGAGCCGAGCGTCTTGTGTCGAAAATCGGGAACGCGCGTCGTGCTATTTCGCGACAGGTTAACGCTCTACGCCGAGGCTGAGGTCGGACGGGAACGCTGCTCGACCTCTAACGTGAAGGAGCCTCTGAAAAAAAGTCCTCACTCACACAATGATGCACCGTTCCCGTCCGACGTGATGCCACGACCTTTGGTGATGCATCCTGCTACGCGTGAGCGTCCTCCTTGTCGACGCCTTCCCGCCGCCGGCGACGAGTCGGCTTGGACACGCCCACTTCCGCCGCGCCGACCCCGTGGCGCACTCCAACGCCGCAGCGCCCGTGCCCGGTCCGTTCCACCTTCTCTCACCGACCTCGCTCACCGCAGGCCCCGAATAGGTCTTCGGCGACAGCGACGGGGACGATGACTGTCAGTCGTGGGCGACGCCACACGGTACCTTCAGCGGCGCCCCATTGTCGCGATTGACGCTCTCAGTACCCCGCAACTACTTGAGTCGTATGGTCCTGACCATTTGACCGGACCCGTGGTTTCGGTCCACTGTTGTGTACGCCGCACGGTTATCCGCATCCTCCCATCCTCAGCTCTATATCGGTAACACTCCCCTTCACCTCGATCACGACACGCTCA